>APFE031753999.1:151820-193657 GCA_000404065.3 Pinus taeda
AATATAAAAAATAAAATAATTAAAAAATACACGATATAAGATATTAAAAAAAATTGCCCCACAACTACCAAGGGGCCAGGGCAGAAGGAGCGGTGCGCAACTCTTGCCACCCAAGCTTGCATCCCCTTAACCGTTGGGCGAGAGTGTGCATCGCTCGTGACACCTTGGCCCGCGAACCCTTGGCCACTTGGGAGATGTGGAAGGCCGAGAATTGACAATGCATACACTATTTAATTTTAATTTTAATTTTTTTAAATATTTAATGGTATGTTTTTTTTTTTTTTTTTTTTATTTTTTATTATGTATTTTGAATAGTTGTTTGTTTTTTTTTTTTCTTTATATATATATATGAAATGTTTTATTTAATAGTTTTATATGATATTTTTTTTTCACTTTATAATACAATTTATTTTATTTATTATTTTTTTAATGTGATATTTTTTTCCTGGGAAAAATATTAATTTGTTGTAGATGCTATGTGCATATGCAGTTTGAAAAGGCTGTAAGCCTGTGAAAATATAAAGGTATATATATATGTTTTCCACGCAGGAAGACATTTCCTTAGATATGTACTGTTTAGTTCTCAAAATTTAAATTATTCTACGTAAAGAGTATTTTCTGTAACATGTAGCTGTAGATATAAAAACAAAATAAAGATAAACAGGAAAAAAAGTCGCATATCATATGATATCAAGCTCCTGGTGAACCTGTGCAGCATGGTCCATATAAGTGTGGTGATAATATTGGTAGTGCTCCCCACCTTTTTGTTCTTGTATCATCCAGATGTCGTGTGGCCCGATCCCTGCCTCTTTGGAAAGTTGGTCAACGAGTGAGTTTCGTTCCCTTTAGATATGTCGACATGCAAAACTGTCAAAAGATGATATATATCTATGGACCTCATCCAAAATGTGTCGCAGAGTGTAAGCAAGACATGTTGATGTTTGGTTTATCCGGTTGCAAACAATTTTTGAGTCACCAAACACTTGTGGATTCCTGTAGTTTTTTTCAATAGCAAAATGAATGAGATGTTTGGCTGTGATGAGTTCTGCAAAGTTGTATGTGAAAGTAATGGGAGTCAGTTAAGTAAAGTATGACACCCCCCCCACACATCTTGCCTCTTGCGCTAATCCATCAAAATAAGCCCAAGGATGGGAGTGATCAATGGTTTCAAGAATGATATGTTTGGGAGGCATGTTATCATCATCTTCAAGTATATTACTATAATTGACTAGGATTCGGGTTGAGATGGAGGGCCAGTGAGGGGTGGTATCTAGAAAGATGATGCGGTTCCTAGCAATCCAAATTTCCCAGCTAATGAGAAGGGGGAGGTTCCTTGCTTTTGGCAGGGATGCAATTGTCCACCAATTGGCCCAAACCTCCCTAATAGCTTGACCTCTCCATGAGATAGGTGTAGGGGTATGTGAGAGAGTAGTATTCTAGAGGTCAATAGTGATGGGGCAAGTGAGAAATAAGTGTTCTACTGTTTCTAAACTGTCTTTGCATATGTAGCACCAAAATGGCCCATGTTGACCTCTCTTGATTAGGATGTCTTCGGTCGGGGTTTTGTTTTTCAGAATTGACCACATGAGTAGTCTTGTTCTAAGGGGGGCTTTGAGCTTCCACATACCTTTCCACCATATATCAATATGTTGTTGTCTATGTCAATTGGCAAGGTGAAGATATCCTTCTTTGGGAGAGTACCGACCATTTTTTGCAATTACCCATATAATCTCATCCTCCCCTTCCAAGATTCGGATATGAGATTCAGTTATAGCCACTGCGTATGCCGTCCAATGATGGTGTCATTGATGTGGTAAGTGCAGGCTGTGAGTAGATTTCCAAGCTTGGTGTAGGAAGGTAGATCTCTCCTGGTCAACAATGTGATTGATGTGGGTGATGCCAGACTCTTTGAGGTGCTGTATTAGTCCTTCTGGTAATAAATGTGCATTCCCGCATCCTATCCAAGGGTAAAGGATGATATAGATAGATGTCCCATAATGAATTCTCTAGTTAAGCCCGCCACGAATCAGTGACAAAGATTTCAGTACCGCTTCCCAAATGTTCGAGATCCCTGTTTTGTTCCAGCTTGTCTATCTCAGCCAATCCATTGGCCTTACTGGATCAATGTATTTTGAGGAGGCTACTTTGGTCCAGAGACTGCTAGAAGTGATTAATTTCCACCCTAGCTTGGCCACTAGTGCTATGGAGAAATCTTCCAGTTTTTTAATGCCATAGCCTCCCCATTTCTTAGGTATGGACAATAGATCCCATTTTTCCCAAGCAAAAATCCTCCCTATTTGTTTGCATTTCCATAGGAATCTACAACAGATATTTTGTATTCTTCTAAAGATGCCCTTAGGAACCAATCTAGTGACATCTAGTACACTGAGGTGGACTCAAGGACAACTTTGATAAGTACTAGTCTTCTGGCTCTAGAGAGATACTTGTGATACCATATATTAAGTCTCCTTTCTAGTTTAGAGATCAACCATGTCCAATTAGCTATTTTGTAGCTGAGCGGCTTCAACCTATATCCCGGGTACCAGAGGCCTTCTTCCAGCTGTAACAGGGTGAAAGGAAACCTTTGTAGTGCGAATTGGATCTCATGAGAGGAGCAGTCAAATACAGTAAGGGTGGATTTTGCGTTATTAATAGTCATGCCAGTTGCAGTTTGGAATAGGTTGATAGAGTGCTGTATAGTAGTCAGATCTCTTAATCTCCCATTGAGGAAGATTAACACATCATCCACAAAGAGGATGTGTGTTATCGTGCATCTATCCATGATCCTAATTCCCGTGAGTCTGCCTCTAAGATGCATATCCTTAATAAGTCTGCTGAGCCCTTCCATAACCAGTAGGAAGAGTAGGGGTGATAAGGGACATCCTTGCCTGAGTCCTCTTGCAGAGTGAAACAAAGGAGAAGCAACACCATTTATCAGGACACTAAAGGATATATTAGTGATGCAACACATTATCCATTTTATAAATCCCACAAGAAATCCTAATGTGTTAGGAGCATTCTGATATATAACTAGCTTATCTGATCAAATGCCTTATATAGATCAACTTTGAGAATCATACCTTTGATCTTCTTTGTCTGTATTGAGTGCAATACTTCCTGGGCCATTCCTATAGCTTCATGTATCTGTCGATCTTGTAGGAAGGCAAATTGTTCTGAGGAGATGTGGGTGGAAAGAATGAGACAAAGGTGATTTGCAATGATTTTGGAGATGATTTTGTATATGTAGTTGCACAGGGATATGGGCAGGAAATCATTGAAAGTTAACAGGTTCTCTGATTTGGGGATGAGGGCAATGAAAGTGGAATTGATGGCCCCATGCATTCACCCAGATATCCTGCATTCCTCAATGACCTTGAGTAAATCTTCTCATAGGATATCAAAAAAAGCCAAATAAAACTCTACCGGCCAGCCATCAGGACCGAGGTTCTTGTCTCTCTTAAACCATTTCAGGGTGGCCTCCAGTTCCCCAAGAGTGACTTCTCTATTCAGATCCATAGCATCCTCCTGATCAAAAAACCGAGGAAAAAGTTGTGCTACTCTTATGACCTCTGCTAGGGTGGCATTGGGAGGAGCTTGATAGAATTGTTTGAAATGTGAGGTGGCGAGAGTGGCCAAATGAGGGAAGGTTCCCACCACAATACCCTGTTCATTTGTCAATTTCCAGATAGTGTTGATTGCCTTTCTTCCATTTGCAAATTTATGGAATAATTTTGAGTTGTCATCTCCCTCCTTAAGCCATAATTCTCTGCTTCTCAATCTCTAAGTTTCCTCCCTTTCTTTAAGGATGTTTCCCCTCTTGTTTTGAAGGTGACGAGCTTATCCCTATAATCATTTGATGGGAAGAGTGCCCCATTTTCATCCTCCATATCAACAATTTCTAATTCAATGTCTCTTAGATTTTGTTCTTCTTGTATCATCTTGCTATGAGCCCAAATCTTTGATAGCTTCTTCAATTCTTTCAGTTTGTTGATGAAACCATCAGTGATGTTCCTTTGGTCAGCAGGTGGGTGGGCCTTCCAAAAGTCTATGACAAGGTGGATATAGGAATTATCCTTCAACCAGGTGGAATTTAATTTGAAGGGGGCTCGTGGTTTACTTATATCTCCTTGAATATGAAGGTATATTGGAAAGTGATCCGATAATCCTCCCGAGCCATTCCTCTCTCTAGGAATCGCTCCTTGATGAGGAAGCGATCGAGCCTTCTGGCAAGACTATTCTCCCCACATCTTCTATTCCTCCAAGTTGGGACTAGCTTTGCAAAGGGGATGTCAATGAAACTTTGGGTTTCTAGGAGGTGTTCGAAGAAGGCTGATAGAGGATCGACTTGGGCATGGTGCCCCCATGACTCAGAAAAACCAAGAGAGAAATTCAGGTCTCCACCCATAATGATATTATTTGGTTGCAGGATACTAGATGTCAGAAGATGCTCCCATAAGTCCTCCCGATGGTGGCAGGGCCCGTAGACATTTATGAGCCTGATATTAGTTCCCAGTTTAGTAGAGAAGGTATTCTCCCCTATAAATCCAATGGCACCCCATGTGCTGATCAACTTTATTGAGCGTGTATTATATCCTAGGGCAATGCCACTAGAGCGACCATTTACATTTATGGCTTGAAAATGCCATTCGGGAAGCGTGGATTCTAGGAGAGGGAAATGGCATCGAAAACACCTAGGTTTCTTGTAGGAAGACTATATAGGTTGGCTCAGTCTAGAGGAGCCTTCGCAGTGCTAGTTTTTTTGTTGGGAATAGCAATCCCTCTGCAGTTGAAAGAGAGGACCTTCATGGAGGAGACGGCTCGAGGGGATTCTGTGCTCTAAGGACCCTGTCAAGAGTAAGTTGTTTCCTCATGGCAATATCCATCCCTGCCTGTTGTTTAGCTTTTAATAGGGAGGATGGTTTACCTCGAGGGAGTTTCAAAGAGGTGGGGGAAGGTACTAGTCCAATGCCTATAGCATTTGGTGCCCGGAACCGAGAATGTGAGCGAAGGTGGTAATGATGGGGGATGGGATCAATTCCAAGTTTCAAATCAGATGGAACCCCCTCTGGAAAAGAAGGGGGGGGGTACATGATACAGTAGGAGGAGGGGAAATCAGGGGACATTCGAGGTGATTGGGGTGGGATGGCAAGGTAACAGGGCTCTGCTGTGGTCCCATAGCTTTATCATTATATGCCGAAGAAATAGTAGATGTTGCAGAGCAAGGTTCAAAATTTTACATACCCAAAGATAGCACGACTCCAACAACCGCCTCAGACTTGGTCAGTGGAGATGAAGGAGGCCGGAGAGGTGTTTTCCCGCGCTTCTTCGGTGTTGTCGAGACCGGCCTCGATCCAACTGCTTTAGTGTCTGTATGCTTCGCTTCCTCCGAGTGATATGCCTATGTCTGAGCTTTCATTGAGGGAGATGACTTCCCTTTGTTCCAGTGTTCTATTTCCCTAGAAAAGGGAAATCTTTGTAGAGGTGACCAACTCTGTGGCATCATCTGCATTGAAAGGGGACCCCATCGTAGTCAAGGATCTGGGTTCGATTGTAATTCCTCCAATGCAGGGTGACTTGCTCCTACAACCCTCCTCTAATGTCTAAATGTACCAAGATTCATGCGTAAGTGATAACCCCAGTGGAGAGGTATGATTTATCATAATTTAAGAAGGTGCCCAGGGAGTTTTCAATTCTCCTGAAGATGTCCTCAGTCCAGAAATGGAGCGGCAAACTAGGGAGATGAACCCATATTGGCCCAGCATTAAGTTGTTCTTTGTCTGGGTCAAAGAGCGGAATCCACCTCCTTATCAATAACGGGGCCTGCTCAATATGCCAGAAGGAGGACAATACCCAATTTGTATGTTCTGCTCGCGCAAATCGTAGAGCAAACCAACCACAGACAAAGGTCTCTACGAACGACAAATCTGCCAGATGTTGGCCCCATTCTTCCATGACCCATTACTTTAGTCTTGCTGCATAGTAGTTCCGTCCCCTAACTCTGCCCACCAGGACTGTTGCAGCCATGTCCATAGTATCTTGCCACTGGAAGTCCTTCTCCCAGTTAATGAAAACCTCTTGCGCCTTGGGTTTAACACACCTTAACCTCTTTCCAGGTCTCGGCTCCACATTTTCTATGCACCCTTGAGCTCCGTCGAAATTATGGTCAGTAGGGTTAGGGTTAGGGGTTGGGGGAGTTAGGTTAGGGCCAGCAGGGAAGGCGTCCAAGAGAGGGGGGACATTCGTGTAGCAGCCAAAGGGGGGAATAGCGGTTGTGGTTGAGATGATGGGAGTTAGAAGGGGCGAAGACACTCCCTGGTGATACTGTGAGAGGTAATACGAGGTGGTCGAGGGTTGGAGGGATGAGATTCTGGATGAACCAGCCACTCGATCAGGGCCTGTGTTCTTGGCTACGAAATGTTGGGAGATCGGCGTAAGGGGAGGAACATTGGAGGGCAACCAAGAGGATGACACTTTAGGTAGATCGATGATCGCACTAGATGGACTTTGGTTAATTCTTTACTGAAAGGGAAGAAAACCTCAGAGCTGGTGTGCCTACTAAAAATGGATATACCTTCGAGGGGGTCCTCAAAGTAGTCTATTAGGTCGGTCTCCATTATTTCCCCAGGGGTTATGCCAGTTGCCACTGTTTTCCAGAGTAATCATCACAGGAGGGGACCAACAACTATGAATAACCGATAAATGGTAGGGTTTAGTCATGGTCGCGGGGAGTAAGGAAGGTGCACATCGAATGGGAGGAGTGAAACGGAGTGGAGCCAAGTGCCTGTTGGGAACGAGCCTAGTCTAGCAAAGACATGTACTAGCTATACTGCCGAGACCCTACCCCGTGTTAGGTTGCGGTCACACCAGGGTTCCCGTACATGACTCCATTCTCCTCCTTCCTTCCCAACCATCAGTCAATGCCTGTCTTATTCCTCTTTTAATGTGATATATATACCTTATGTTTTAATATATATTTTTTATTTTTTCTTAATTTTTAGGTTTGAATTTTCATAATTTTTTTTTGGATTTTAATGCATTTTTTGTCGTTTTTAATTTTTAATTTTGTTTTTAAGCTGATATGCTTTTTATGGTGAGGTTATTCCTCACCATATTGTAGCAGATTCGTCAGCCTATGAATATGCTTTGCAGTGACTGGGCAATACGTACAACGCTAACCAATACGACCCCAATTTTAGAACCTTTTCTATCTCACCCACATCATATCCCTTCCCCAGCTTTGGATCAAATGCTGCCACTAGTTTCCCCTCTGTGTACAACTCACATTCCACCAAAATCACCTGATCGGGGACCTTCGAGGGATCCATAGGCATTCTCCCACATGACACCTCCAACAACAACACCTCGACGCTGAATATGTCCGAACTCGGCGTGGCTTTCCTCATGTGTATGAACTCCGACATTATGTACCCCAACGTTCCCACCAGTTCAGTGGTATTTAGATTGCCACATTGATCATAAAGCCGAGTGAGGCTGAAGTCTCCCAGCCGCCCGTTGAGCTTTGAATCCAGAAGCACGTTGATCGACTTGATGTCTCTATGGTTGACCATTTTCTACCATTCCTCATGCAGATATAACAACCCCGCTGCCACACCTTTTAGTATCGAGTATCGTCACTGCCACGACAAGGCTGTTGTTGGGTTCCCGAATATGAGATTATTCAAGTTGTCATTGGGCATGTAGTCATAAACTATGAATAATTGTTTATACCTTCGACACTAGCCTTGGAGCTGAACAAGGTTCCAGTGCTGTAGGTGTCCCTTGCTCAAGATCTCTACAACGAACCCTTTCATTCCCTCAGTAAATTGCTTCGTTATGCATTTCATTGTGACCTCTAGGCTACTGCAAGCGAGAATGCCCTTGTAAACCTTGCCGAAACCTGCTTTCCCCAAAACTTTTTCTTCCCAGAATATGCCTATAGCGATGCTTAGATCCTTGTAACTGATTTTATGGGGTTAGTACTCCTATTCCCATTCTTCAATTATTTCTCTGCGCTCCGCTCTTTTGAGAAATACAACCACAATGGCCAGTGAGAGGAGAACTAGTGCAGCCACAATGACACCTGCTATTGTTGGCATTATGATACAAGTGTTGTCCTTGATGGCAACTCACTCACAAGTCAGTTCAGTTTTGATGAAAGGCAACCCACAATGTAACAGGTCCATTTAGATGTAATAGGGCATTGGTACAGAAGAACAGGAAGATGGAACTAAAGTCTACTAATCAGAATGAAGAAGTTGAAGGTAAAGGATGGTTAAAAGCAGTTTAAGATGTATACGCAGGTCCACTTTGTCAAAACAACACATACACGCTGGTTCACAAAACAAAAAGAGCGTATACATGTACACACACTTTCACAAGAAGAAAAGCGGTTATATGTTAGAAAATCAAGGAAATTCAAGAGGAGAAAATTCCAGGGGTCAATACCATGGTATTAGCCCACAATATTGAGTGGAGTAATGACTATTTGATCCTGTCCAAGAATACCACAGGTCCTAAGTGGTTTTGGTTTGAGGTATTGAGAAAGGCCTAAAACTATATAAGGAGGAGAAGATCATAAGGCCAAAGTGTGCAAGTGAAAAGGGTTTCTAAGGAATACTTCTATCTGAAGTATATTTTATGTTGCAGGGGCTATGTTTGTGATTTGATCTGAAATATTTTGTGCACCTTGAATTCAATGTTGGATCAGGATCATGAGACCTGAAATGAATTATCATTGAATGATCTGATATTGGTTGGGCCAGATCTGATTGTGTACACTTGTTTATTCTTTAAATGTCATGATCTGGGTTTGTATGAAGTCCGTAATAGCAACGATGTTATGAGTTAATATTTGCATATCTATACACTGGTTCGTCTTGGTAAACGCATGTGTACAGGCAGGTTCTACTCTTCCAAGTAGCGTATACAAAAGAAAAGCCTATTCTTCAAGATCTGACTGACCTATCTGATCAGTTCTGTAGTTTTACTGCTATCTGTCAATAAAGTCTTCTTAGATCTGAATGTAAGACTGAATGCATAAGTAGTTTTATATCTAATTGATTAATTATATAAGTGAGAAAGGGTGACCTCTGCTACTGCCTGTGTAAAGCTCTGTAAATTGACAGTATATGTTCAATATATTGCTAGTTGGTACATACTTAATTCATAAGTTTTATGTTTCAGTAGTTTTGAAGGTATATGTAAGTTTGATTAAAGGAAGTAGCGTATACATGCAGGTTGGGTTCAGGAAAGTAGCGTATATGTTCTTATGCATGATTTTTGAGGTTGCAGTTGGTTCTCAAAGATAATGCAGGTTTCTGGGTTCAACACAGTGTTTTGGTTACAGTGATCTGACTATTCAGATTAACTGATTATTGGTTGATGCAATTTGAAAGTTCTGATGGGTCCAGTATGAAAATTTGATGAAACAAGGCCTTCATGTGCATTATTGTGTACCAGGAGCATCCAGTCTGAAAATTTATGAAATGTGGTCCCTAGAATAAGAGAGAAGGTCGTATCCTTCTGTAGGCCGATGCCTACGTACTAGTAAACACATTGGCTAGTACAAGTGCTAGGGGGTTGTAGCTCCCTTCCAGTAGAAGATGGAAAATGAGAGAAGGTTGTAGCCTTCTGCAAGTGGGTGCCTATGTCTGGTATGAATATGCACCAGTATAATATTGTAAACAAATTGTCTTATTATTGAAAGAAGACAGAGATGATAGCAGCATGCGGTTTTCACCCACATTGGGTTTCCACCTTAAATCTTGGTGTTCGTGTGTGTTGCTTATGTGTGATGGTTTATTCTATTTTTACTGCACAGTTTAATAAGTTACCGATGCACTAGTTAAAGATTAACACATGATAAATTGAATAAATCACAAGTTCTTTGGGTATACGTTGGTTTCTCTAATAACAATAGCATGTACACGCTAGTTCACCTCACAGAAGTAGCGCATATAAATCTGTTTGGGAAATGAAAAATCATTGATTTGATAATACTGATTCAACTCCCCTCTCAGTATTATTTCCAATAATTGGAATTAGAGCAGGTCCTTCAGAAGAAGCTTGATCACTTGAAGGAGGATCTTTCAAGATGAATAATCATGAAGGCATGGGATTCATTAAACTACCAATCTTCAATGGGAGCAACTTAGTATATTGGAAAATAAGAACCAACGGCTATCTACAATCGCTTGGAGTCGATGTTTGGGAAATTGTGGAAGGAGGATATCAATTTCCAGCAACAATTCCTATAGACTCTACAGGTAAGAAGTTATACGAAACCAATGCCAAAGTTGTCAATATGTTATTGGGAAGTCTGTCAGAATCAAAATTTGTCAAAGTCATGCAGCTCAAGACAGCCAAAGAGATATGGGACAAAATCATTCAGAGCTATGAAGGAGACTCTCAGGTAAAACACGCTAAGCTTCAAACTCTTAGAATTCAGTATGAAACTCTTAAGATGCATAGTGATGAGAGTGTTGCTAGTTACTTTTTACGTATAGATGAGATTGTTAATTGTATGAAGCATCTGGGTGAAGAGATAAAGGAAGCTACTTTAGTTGAGAAAATATTGAGATATTTGTCTTCTAAATTTGAGTCAAAAGAGTCTACCATAGAAGAAAAACATGATCTTCAAACTATTACTGTGACTCAACTCCATGGAATCCTAACTGCCTTTGAAATGAGAAAAGGAGGTCCATCAGATATGAGAGAAGCCACTTTTAAAGCATCAATAAAGGGAAAATAAAAGTAAGAGCATAATGAATAAGAAAGCATTTAAGAAGAAGAAGATGAGGTAAATTTTGTCAAGAAGCTTCAATGGGGTTTCAGAATATTCAGAGGTAAGCTACCTTTCAAATGCTTTGCTTGTGGTAGAGTCGGCCATTATGCTACCAAATATCCTCATAAAGATAAATATGAAAAAGGAAAGGAATATGCAAAAGGAAATAGAAAACAGGTTGTGAATAGAAGGAGTTACTATACACATGAAGATAGTGATGGCTTATCCAATAGTGATGAAGATGAAACTAAACAAGATTATATGTTAAGAGATTTACGACAAAGAGATAAATTATTACTGATATTTACTAATTTACAGAGAGGAATAATAAAATAACCAACAACAATACACATAAATATTATACACATAATATTTATATAGGAAAACCCCAAATCCGGGTAAAAACCCAAACCAATGAGATCTCATTAGCATTGTTCAAAACCCTGGCCAATCCCACCAAGTGAGTCTTCACCACTCACTTCCTGGCCTACATTACAATGAAGTATTCTGAGCCTTTTAGGCTCCATTACATGCAATACCATGGACCATAATACCATGGGTACATTATACTATGTGCCGAAAACCACTACTATTTAACTAGGTCAACCTTGACTCAAACCCCGAGTCGATTTTACCTAAAAATTCCCCCCTTAAACTTGACTTGGGGTTCCTTGACTAAATCAAGCCAAAACCTGCTAAGTGAGACAATCCCACTCACTCTAGCCCTTACCCCCTTCAAAGTTTTTACCTAGAATTTGTTAACCCGACATCCCCCTATTACCTAGGTCTAACCCAGACTTTACTTGTAATTACCCAGGGGTACGGATGCCTTACCAGGTCTTACAACAGTATGCCCATTTACATGCAATTAAAAAATTTCACTCCATTATAATAATATTTTTTTTGTTTACCCTTGTTGTTGTCTTTGTACATATGACATCAATGTCCATATAAAAAGAACCCATCTACCGAATTACATGGGTCACCAGCCACTGCAACCACCAGTTATCTAGGAGTTCTTTTCACGTACATGGTTCATTAATTAATTAATCCATGTGCACATATCCTCCTCATTCGTTGAATCTCTTATGACCCAATAGTGTGCAACTTTGCTTCACAATCTATGGATGTTGATCCATATCTGCAAGCAAAACTTAATTACCTCTCTATCGACCAGGCCAATACAAACCCTTGGCAACAAAAAACTTCCATCTGAAGCGAACTTAGCTCTGATACCATTTGTTAAGAAATTTATGGCAGAGAGATAAATTATTACCGAGATCTACCAAGATTTACAGAGAGGAACAATAAAATAACCAAGAATAATACACATAAATATTATACACATAATTTTTATCCAGGAAAACCCCCAATCCACATTAGCATTGGCCAAAACCCTGGCCAATCCCACCAAGTGAGCCTTCACCACTCACTTCTAGGCCTACATTACAATGAAGTATTCCCAACCTTTTAGGCTCCATTACATGCAATACCATGAGCCATAATACCATGGGTACACTATAGCATGGTCCCAAAACCACAACTATTTAACTAGGTCAACATTGACTCAAACCTCGAGTCAATTTCACCTAACATTATAGACTACTCGTGGCTTATGACAATGATGATTTTTCGGATACCTTAGAAGAGGAAGACTTTCTTGAAGAAATTACTAAACTCAAAATCTGTTTATAAGAAAAGAATATGATCATAGATACATTGACACACCAACTCACCAAAAGAGAAAAACACAATGAAAATCTAGAACGTGAAATTGTGGGTATAAGAAAAGAACTTGAGAAGACAAAATCTCTTAATCTTAGGTTTTCTAAAGGATTCGAAACTTAAATGAAATCATCAAAGTTCAATGTTCTACTCTGATAAAGACATGTCTTGGATATGCTGAAGAATCATCTTAATCGCAGAAGCCGTTAGCCTCCACCAGAAGCTATCTTGATGTAGCAAAGACTAGTGAACAATATGCCAATTGTCAGCAAAGGCCTAAAATTACTCATTAGGTAAATCGTACCCAATTTACTCCAAGGATGAATATCAATAGAAGCTTCAACCAACAGGTAAACAATGCCAAAAGATTCTATGACCGCAAATACTTCTTTAATGGGCAATATTTTTCATGTCATAACTTTGGGCATAAGGCTACTCAATGTGTTGCTTACAAAACCATCATGACTAGAGAAGAACGAAATCAAAGGGGTGTAACAAGAATCAAGAAAAGTTCCTATAATAGCTTTTCTCCTCTTGAAAATGAAGTAGAATGTTCGATTTGTAACAACTTTGGTCATGGAGAATATGAATGCAGGAACAAATTTTAGCCATCACCTCAAAAGGAGCAAACATCATTAAATCCCAAGATATGGAGAAAGAATGAATCTCAATTGGAAAGATGTGGCATAGCTTTGTATGTAGAAGGACAAGAAAATCAATGGTACATCGACAATGGATGCTCCAAACACATGACAGGTGATAAAGAGAAACTTCATTCATATAATGCTTTACAAAAGGTAAAGAATGTTTCATTTGGAGATGACACTCCAACTATCATTAAAGGTAAAGGTTCTTCTTGAACGAAAAGGTTAAAGCTGGAAATGTCATCTATGTAGATGGTTTAAAGCATAACCTGTTGAGTGTTCGTCAAATGTGTGATCAAGGAAATGAAGTTGTGTTTTGATCAAATGGATGTTTGGTTCGTGAACTTGATACATGAAAGACCGTGATCAAAGGAACAAGAAATTCAAACAACTTACACATACTCAAAGGAGGACAACAACAATGCTATTTAAGCAAAATAGATGAAAACTGGCTATGGCATAGAAGATTTGGACATCTAAGATTTTCTCAAATAAGAAAAGCATGCAGGCTCAAGGTAGTTCATGATCTTCCAGATATCAGCGTCCTAGAAAATACCATATGCAAACCATGTCAAGTTGGTAAGAAAACCAGAGTTCACTTCAATGAAAAATAAGGATCAACAAGTAAGCCTCTTGATCTCATCCATACTGATTTATGTGGACCAACAAGGAAAAAGTCACCTCGTGTAGAAGAATACTTTATTTTATTTATTGATGATTTTTCCAGGATGTGTTGGATAGGAATACTAAAGCATAAAGATGAAGCATTTGAAAAATTTAAAGCCTTCAAAGATTTAGTAGAAAATGAATCAGATTGACAAATCAAATGTCTCAGATCTGATCGAGGGGGAAAATTCATAACAGATGAATTCTTTGACTTTTGTGAACAACATGGAATAAAAGGCAATTCTTCAGCGCAAGAACTCCTCAGAAAAATGGCGTGGTGGAAAGAATGAATAGAACAATTCAACAAATGGCTCGAGCGATGCTTGATGAATCTGTAACTCTTGCAACCTTATGGGGTGAAGCTGCATTTTTTGGCGTGACTATTCTCAACCAAGAGAATGTTTGGGTAAATAGCAATCAAACTCCATATGAACTTTGGTATGGTAAGCCTCCTACTGTAAAACACTTTAGAGTTTTTGGAAGCAAATGTTTCATCAAATGGACTAATGAAAAACTTGGTAAGTTTGAACCTAGAGCGAGCGAAGGAATTCTTCTTGGTTATTCATCTAGAAGTAAAAGATATAAATGCTATAACAAAGACTTTGGAAAATTGTTGAAAGCATTAATGTTGTAATTGATGAAGGATGCAGAAATCTGGAACAAATGAAATCAATAGAGGAATATGAAAATGAGGAAGATGGGGAATGCTTTCTCACATCAAATCAAAATGATATAGAAGAAGAAACGAATGAAGCACCAGAAGAAGAAACAACAGACAAGGAAAAGACTCCATCCAGGTATGTTCAGAAGAATAATCCAGAATGTCAAATTCTAGGAGAAAAAGGGTCTGGAGTACAGACAAGAAGAACTCTTACAGGGACCTCAAGTTATCTAGCATTACTATCCTCCATAGAACTTCAGAATGTAAATGAAGCCTGCAAAGATGAATGATGGGTCAAGGCCATGGATGAAGAACTTGACCAAATTGAAAAGAATGATACTTGGGAATTAGTTCCTAGACCTGATGATAAAAATGTTATAGGAACAAAATGGATATTTAAGAATACGCTGAATTGGAGAAGTTATTAGAAATAAGGCAAGACTTGTTTGTAAAGGGTATGATCAACAAGAAGGTATAGATTTTGAAGAAAATTTTGCACCTATTCCCAGATTTGAAGCCATAAGGATGTTTCTTGCTCTTTCTAGTTTTCTAAAATTTAAAGTATATCAAATGGATGTAAAATCAACTTTTCTTAATGGAGATTTAGAAAAAGAAGTTTATATTGAACAACGAGAAGGATTCATTCTTGGAAATGATGAAAAACTCGTATGCAAGCTCAAAAAGGCTCTTTATGGTATAAAACAGGCTCCAAAGGCTTGGTATTACCGCATTGACAAATATCTACAACAAGAAGGTTTCACAAAAGGTTATGCAGATAGCAATTTATACACAAAGGTTGAAAATGATAAACTACTAATTATTGTTGTTTATGTTGATGATATCATCTTTGGTAGCAATAAAGAATCCATGAGTCAGAATTTTGCTTCAGTAATGCAACAAGAATTTGAAATGTCCTTACTTGGTGAACTTACTTATTTTCATGGTCTATAAGTACAACAAACAAAAGATGGTATATTTCTTTCACAAACCAAATATCCCAAGCAGATCTTGAAGAAGTATAGAATGGAAGATTCTAAACCAGTATGTACTCCAATGGTAACAGGATGCAGTCTCAGTTCTAACGATAAATCACCAACAGTAAACCAACCAACTTACAGATCTATGATTGGAAGTTTTCTTTATCTAATAGGTACTAGACCTGATATCATGCATGTAATATGAATTGTTGGAAGGTTAGGGAACCAGATCCAACAGAATCACATATCTAGGCAGTGAAAAGAATTTTCAAATATCTTCAAGGAACTCAGGACTATGGACTATGGTATCCTAAAGATACAAACCTTACTCTTCATGCATATATAAATGCAGATTGGGCAGGAAATGTTGATGATCGAAAGAGCACTAGTGGAGGTGCATTTTATATGGGTTCTCAATTAGTGTCATGGTTTAGCAAGAAACAAAGTTCGATTGCCTTATCTACAGCTGAAGCAGAATATGTGGCTGCTGCATCTTGCTACACACAACTACTTTGGATAATGCAAACATTTCAAGACATTCAAATCACATGTACTCCACCCATCTCCATTCTATGTGATAATACAAGTGCCATCAGTATGTCGAAAAATCCTGTTATGCACTCCAAGACCAAGCACATACCCATTAAGTACCATTTTCTATGAGAACAAGTGCTTGAACAAAAGGTTAAATTGGAGTATGTTCCCTCCAAAGAACAGGTTGTTGATATATTCACTAAACCACTTCCCAAAGAAACATTTGAATATCTCAGATAAAAGTTGGGAGTAGTTGATGCATCATCGTGATGTTAAATCTAGTTTTTCAGAGGAAGGTTATTATACGCGGGTTTCATGAAGTTTAGTCACATATACACGTGGGTTTCTGTGGTTGAAGGAGCATATATGTTTTTCTGATAGAAAAACAGTGGGTCAGACTCTGATATGGGTGCTCTTTCTGATATTGATGATTACAGTATGACAATATGCTTTGTTCACTGATTTTTATCTGACTGACAAAGATTCCTTGATGAATAGCTTGTTGACAATGCACAGGTAGCCCAGGTTCAAGGGGAGCATTAGCCTTCACACACCTTCAACATTGTTGGCATCATGGTTGTTGAGTTCAGCTATGGCTTCAGATACTCATATCATTGTTGCATAAGTCATGTAAATATCTAGGGTGTGATATGACTTCTTCTGTCATGGTCTATATTTCAATGAGTCCTATGGACATATGATGTAATTTGTATCCCCACTTTGCATGGGATGGATGATGTACTAATTGCTATATTTTTGTCATGTATAAATAATTGGTATATCCCCACTTGGTTGGGTGGATGAGTCAAATATGGTGTATCTACACTTGGTTGGGTGATTGATGTATGTATGGGTCATTGGTCATAGGGAGGTCATACTCACTTAGTTGAGTTATAGAGTCAGGTTATTCTTTTGAAACATCTCTCTGCGGACTCGGTATGTACTCAGGTGGAGCATGGACAACATAATGTATATCAAAGGGGGATAATAGCTTGGTCCACCCTTTTCCCTTGATGTCAAAGGGGGAGAGTATTTTGGTGTTGCTTGTTATCTCTAACAATTTCTACAACTTGCAGTAATCAACCCTAGCATGGTTGCCATCAAGTCCAAAGAGGGAGATTGTTGGCATTATGATCCAAGTGTTGTCCTTGATGGCAACTCACTCACAGGTCAATTTTGTTTTGATGAAAGGAAACCCACAGTGTAACAGGTCCATTTAGATATAACAGGGCATTGGTACAGAAGAACAGGAAGATGGAACTAAAGTCTACTAATCTGAATGAAGAAGCTGAAGGTAAACTATGGTGAAAAGCAATTTAAGATGTGTACGCAGGTCCACTTAGTCAAAACAACGTATACATGCTGGTTCACAGAACAAAAAGAGTGTATACTTATACACCCAATTTCACAAGAAGAAAAGCGCGTATATGTTGGAAAATCAAGGAAATTC
The DNA here is from genome assembly GCA_000404065.3 of Pinus taeda. NCBI lineage: Eukaryota > Viridiplantae > Streptophyta > Pinopsida > Pinales > Pinaceae > Pinus > Pinus taeda. The sequence goes on from APFE031753999.1 coordinate 169,261, forward strand.
AAGAGGAGACAATACCAGGGGTCAATACCATGGTATTAGCCCACAATATTGAGCAGAGTAATGACTATTTGATCCCATCCAAGAATACCACTGGTCTTAAGTGGTTTTGTTCTGAGGTATTGAGAAAGTACAAAAACTATATAAGGGGGAGAAGGTCATAAGGCCAAAGTGTGCAAGTGAAAAGGGTTTCTAAGGAATACTTCTATATGAAGTATATTTTATGTTGCAGGGGCTATGTTTGTGATTTGATCTAAAATATTTTGTGCATCTTGAATTCGATGTTGGATAAGGATCATGTGACCTAAAGTGACTTATCATTGAATGATCTGATATTGGTTGGGCCAAATCTGATTGTGTACACCTGTTTTATTCTTTAAATGTCATGATCTGGGTTTGTTTGCAGTCCAGAATAGCAACGATGTTATGAGTTAATATTTGTAGATATATACACTAGTTCATCTAGGTAAAGGCGTGTGTACATGCAGGTTCTACTCTTCCAAGTAGCATATACAAAAGAAAAGCCTATTCTTCAAGATTTGATTGATCTATCTGATCAGTTCTATTGTTTTATTGTTGTCTGTCAGTGAAGTCTTCTTAGATCTGAATGTAAGACTGAATGCATAAGGAGTTTGATGTCTGATTGATTGATTGTATAAGTGAGAAGGGTGATTTCTATTACTGCCTGTGTAAAGCTCTGTAAATTGATAGTAGATGTTCAGTATATTACTGGTTGGTAAAGACTTGATTCATAAGTTTTATGTTTCAGTAGTTTTGAAGGTATAGGCAGGTTTGATTAAAGGAAGTAGTGTATACACGCAGGTTGGGTTCATGAAAGTAGCGTATATGTTCTGATGCATGATTTTTGAGGTTGCAATTGGCTCTGAAAGATAATGCAGGTTTCTGGGTTCAACACAGTGTTCTGGTGACAGTGATTTGACTATTCAAATTAACTGATTATGGGTTGATGCAGTTTGAAAGTTCTGGTGGGCCTAGTATGAAAATTTGATGAAACGAGGCCTTCATGTGTATTTTTGTGTACCAGGAGCATCCAGTCTGAAAATTTATGAAACGTGGTCCCTGGAAGAAGAGAGAAGGTTGTAGCCTTCTATAGGCCGATGCCTACATACTAGTAAACACATTGGATAGTACAAGAGTTAGGGGGTTGTAGCTCCCTTCCAGTAGAAGCTGGAAAATGAGAGAATGTTGTAGCCTTCTGCAGGTGGGTGCCTGCGTACTGGTATGAGTATGCACCAATACAAGATTGTAAACAAATTTTCTTATTACTAAAAGAAGACAGAGACGAAAACAATAGGTGGTTTTCACCCACATTGGGTTTCCACCTTAAATCTTGGTGTTCATTTGTGTTGCTTATGTATGATGGTTTATTATGTTTTTACTGCACTGTTTAATAAGTTATTGATGCACTGGTTAAAGATCAACACATGATAAATTGACTAAATCACAAGTTCTCTGGATATACGCTGGTTTCTCTAATAACAATAACATGTACATGCTAGTTCACCTCACAGAAGTAGCATATATAAATCTGTTTGGGAAATGAAAAATTATTGATATGATAATATTAATTGACCCACCTTCTCAGTATTATTTCCAACAACTATTAATCCCCAATTCAGACCATCGGAATATGAAATGAGATACATTAAGGGATGATGCCGTGCATTGGGTTGTAAAGCTCCACACGAGAATGTAATGGTCTTCTATGAAATTCCCCGTGGTTGGTGAAAAGCCAACAAACATATTCTTCTGTTGAATACTACATAGAACGATTTTTAGAGATACCAGTGACCTCTGTGGTCTCGACAAGTTGACCACTGTGATGGTAACATTGAGGCAGCTTTGAAGATGATTGTAATCCATCGAGGCTTGTATGTTCTGCCCACTCTTGAGGCTTAATTTATCGAAGTCGCTCCTATTCCAATAGTCAACAATCTTGGCATGGAATAAGGTGAGGTTGTTGATGTCCACGCCTACGTGGTTGCCATCGATGTCATTGAATTCCACATTCATGGTTGTATCGAACTCCACTGCGAATAAATAATTGTATGGCTGCCCATTGTTGGTGAGGTTAAGCAAACCCAACTATTGGGATGATTGACTTCCCATGGAAGACGTATGGGGCGACATGAAGAAGGCTATTCCATTACCCCCCGTGTTAGAAGGAGAAGGTACTATGGAGAAAACGAAGGTGGTGCTGAAGGAATAAAGTTTCCCGTTGTTTTTCATTTGCACGGGAATTGAATAAAATGCTCAACCCTGTATAGACTGTGAATGATTTGTGAGGGTTCCATGATCAAGTTGCTTCCATTGAATCCATTGAAGAGAAAAGTGGTATGTCAATGATCCTCCACGACATCTGCAAGAAACAGTGGTATGGCAAGGGCCGAGGTGAAGGCCATAAGAGAGAGGCTGCACACTCCTAATCGATCCTTTTGGTTGAGTGAAATATCCTCCTTTGGACATTAGATATTAATAAATTATTTCCATATATGATTATAGCGAAGTTGCTGGTCTGTCGCTACCAAGGTCACGACCGATGACGACCAATATTTAGTATTAATGACATCGCGTGACTTGTATTTGGAAAAGTCTCTAGAATGATACAAAGTTTGAGCAAAGGAAGGAATACAATACCCCAAGATAGTGAAAATAAGCCACCCATCAGATATCTTGATTGGACCTTTGGGGTGCTACTGGATAGGCTTCAACCACTTAAGTTTGGTGCGACTTTGGATAGGCTTCAACTGCTTAAGTTTGAAATCACTAAAGTTTCGATCTGTCAGATCTAAGCTTAAAACACCCTAGGTTGGTAGTTGAAATCACCTAAGGTTCCATCTCTCTAACTTGGTCAGCGTTAATCAATATGGTTTTAGATATTTTGAACCAAACTTTGAGCTGATATGTGGGATAGTTTAAACCATGTAATGTTAGCAGTTGAAAAAAGAAATTAATAAAATATTTGAGCTGATATGTGGGATAGTTTAAACCATGTAAGGTTGGTAGTTGAAATTAGTAAACGCTTGACTCTGTACAAAAGAAAAAAACATTTTTTTGATATTGCAGGAGATTATATAATTATAATTATGGTTTTTTTGATATTTTAGGATAATATATAATTATAATTATGGTGAATTAGTAATACATTGAAGTAATTTGATGATGTTCGATTTTGATTCGCAAAGCTTACTCTTTAAATTTTATTACTATAATTAATAATTAACATATGTGGTGAACCAATAATATGTTCAAAACCAAAGGGGGTAGAGTATGTATGCCTTCATAGACATAACAATCAAATCACTGCGTGGAGGTGGGTCCCTTGTCCCACAAACAAGGGGGTCTCATACACCAATGTGGTGGATGTGACCTTAAAATTGGATAACAATAATAATGTTCAAATAATATACATAATATATGAGATTAAATCTTTTAATTATGATATTAAAATCTATTTAATAATTTGAATATAATTTATGATTACATTGAGAAGCACTTTACACTACAATACGAAAGAGATGTTGCTACATAACATTACATTTAAAATAATAAATTAATACTTACATTTAAAATTAAAAAATAATAATTACTAAAAAATCATATTGGTCATAAGTAAAGCAATTCAAATTTCACTTTAATTTTATATCAACTTTATATTTTAATTTACTTTCTTTAATTTTATATCAACTTTATATTTTAATTTACTTTTTATAATGAGAGAGGTATATAATTCCTTCACTACTTTTATATGGAGTTCACACATGGCATGTTAAAATAATATTATTGATATTACACAATGTGTAGCTTTATATCTAATTGACATATAGTATTTTAAAATAAAATATATTAATAACAATTTTTTTTAAGTGTCAACCATAATAAAATATTTCAATGTCCATATTAACATAATTTTATATAGAAAAAAATAAAGTGAAAGAGATGTGTAATTTATTTCATGGATATATAACATTTAAAAAATATTTATAACAAAATGAAATTAATGTAGGTTATAAATCAAATATTTTAATATGCATGTTGAATAACAAATTTTAACATTAAGCCTTGAGGGTTAGTTAAATTGGTTCAATTCTCCTTCAATCTTAGTGAGAATTTGGCCAAATTAAAATATTTTAACATTTATTAATCAAATATTTCAAAAGGTGCTTGTATTAATATTTTAATGTGGAGAATGCAAATAATAAAATATTTTAATGACAACTATGTATATATTATATAAAACAAGTGAAAAAAAGATTATTATAGTTAAAATATTTTATTAATATGTTGCTCAAAATCATTATAGATCTATCTTAATTTAGGATTCACTAGGAATTGAGAGGAATCAAATTTCTTAATATGCAAACTTTTCTTCAAAATTTTGACTCTTTTTTTTGTGTCTTGAATAATTAGTTTTTCACAGTCCTTAGTAAATTTAGAATTAAGAAAAATCTATATTGATTTTAATAAAAGTTAAACCAAAACACCACATAAATAAAATAACCTACCCTTTAAACCTTATTGAAAACTTAACAATTAAAATCACATAAATGATTATCAATTAAAATCACATAAAATTTAAATCTCTTTTTAAGTGGATGTTTACTTAGACAATTGTAATACAAAGGTTTGAAATTGCATGAAGTAATCAATCCAGTTATAGTTATGTTGTCTTCTAATTTGTCGAAGTTGTTCCCTTAGCTTGGAGATGTGTTATGTTTAGCATAAAAGGACATCGAGAAGCTTGTGATGAAGACTTTCACCACTTTTGTGCTATGTTTAGCATAAACAAATAAAAAACATATATTAAATATTTCACACTAAAAAAAAAAAAACTACTTTGCTTTTGTGTTACATTATTTCCCTAATCATTCCCTTTCATTAAAATAAAGTAAGGAAAAAATTAAAAGAGAAGTTGCATTATTTCCCAACCATTTCCTTTTATTCGCTTCCCATCTCTTTTATATATAATTAATTTTAATTTTAAGTGAAAAACTATATAAAAAGAGTCTCGATGCAAATAAAAGAGAATGGTTGGGAAATAATGTATCTTCTATTTTAATTTTTTCCTTGATTTTAATGAAAGTGGTTGGGAAATAAAGTAGTTTCTCTTTTAATTTTATTTTTACTTGATTTAATGAAAGGGAATGATTACGAAAATAATGTAACACAAAAACAATGTAGTTTTAGTTTTTTTTTAAGTTAGTGTGCAATATTTAATATATATTTTTTATTTGTTTAAATTAGAATTAGAATTGTATCAATGTACATATATTCACTGATGTAGATTGATAATTAACATTTACAAGGTTTGAAATTGGTTTAATAGTATATATGTATATATATAATATTATATATATATAATATATATATATTATATATATATATATTTATAGTTTAATTTGGAATAATTTAATGTGGAATTTTTATTCCAAAAATTTTTGTTGTAGGTTTTTTTATTATCTAACTTCAAGGTCATTGAACTCGAATTCGAAATCAATCAAGGTGACATAGGATGCATCAAACACACATCGAGTTTATGAGAGCTCGGGGCTATTCCTCCTCCTTCCGACAAGAATGGCTTCCAGTTTCTTAGAAGACATGGCTTTGCCTATGCTGTAGAGGATAATGTTTAGGGTAGACCCTTTTCCTAGAAGATTTTCACCAGAAGAACATGCCATAGACTATTTTAATGTGAAACCATTCCCTATACAAAACTACTTATGGATCAGAGCTCTGAATTTCTTATATGCAAAGCTTTGAACTTTACCAAATGTTGTGTTGAAAGTGCCTGAATCTAATAATATTTCAACTATAGTTTTCAAGTCTTTTTGAGGCAAACACATGCCTTACTTTGCATATTTGAAACCTATCCAAGTTTTGGTGGATGAAGATTGTTGGATCCAGGTCCAATGAACAGAGTTATGGTTATGGTGGTTACATGAAGCCATGGGCATTCTTTCATAAAGATATTTAAAGTTTGTACCACATTCATGGATTTGAAACATATGTAGAATGTACAAAAAGATGGATCTGAGTTTTAAGCAAGTGATCGACATTTTTTAGGTGTTGCAGTTGGGAATGCAAATTAAGTTTATTTGATGTCATTTTACTCAAATGTTGGTTTTACATACTTCCATGTTCCCCACTTTTCCTATCAGCGTTCCTTTGCACCTCTTGATGCAAATGCTAGTTTACTTATTATTTTATTTTTATTTTTTTGGGCTATGATTTAATTTTATTGATTTATTTCTTTCTTTTTCGCTATAGGAGTTGTGTCGATATTTGACTAGCAACTTGACCCCAATATGTGTCAATTTGATAGTTGATTTTTCAGTTTTCGTTATAATGAATCAAGTTCGCCTCCACTATGTGTTAATTTGATGGTTAATTTTTAAGTTTTCGTTGCAATTTGTCATGTTGTCTTACGCTAAGATTTTAAAAGAACTATATTTTTAGCATTTGGTATAATGATTTTTTTTTTTTAATTTTTAATTTTTTATTTTTTATTATTTTTTTTATTATTTTAATTTTATTATTATTATTATTTATTATTATGTTTTTTTTTAGGTATTTATTTTTAAGGTTTAATTTAGTTATGATATTTGGTCTCGATTTACGCTGAAAATCTAAGGTTTGTTATAGTCATGATATTTGTTTTTAATCCCATGGCTGAAAAATGTTGAAATTTTAAGGTTTTTTGGAGTCATTATATTTTATCTTTAACGCCATGGTTGAAAAATGCCAAAATTTAATGTTTTCAGAGTCATGATATTTATCTTTAATTCCATGGTTGAAAATTGTTGGAATTTTTAGGTTTTTTGGAGTCGTGATATTTTATCTTCAACATATTGTTGAAAACTATTGGAATTTTAATTATTTTTGGAGTCATGGTATTTTATCTTTAATGCCATTGCTAAACACTGTTGGAACTTTAGCAACAAAAAAAAAGTTGATGCCAACATCAACAATTTTTTATTTTAGGGTATTTTTTCATGTTTATTGTACATTTTTTTTTTGGAGTGGTCTAGGTTCATGAGATATTACATTAGGCTTGATCTGTGGCTTGAGAAATTGCGACCTAGGGGGCATCTAAGCCATCAAAATCACCTGGGGATTGCACCTAGCCTAGGCCACACCAACCCTTAACATGACTGGATTTTTTCCCACGGAGTTTCGAACCAGTGACCTTCACATCACAGAGTGGCTTAATAGTACACCCCATCACTGATAATTCTATGCCCCCTGGGCATTGCACAATTATATATATATATATATATATATATATATATATATATATATATATATATATATATATAATATATATATATATATTATATATATTATATATATATATATTTTTTTTTTTTCCCTATTATTTTTTTTTAAATTCTATTGTTAAAAAAATGAAGTTTTAACCCCTCCCCCCAAAAAACAAAGTGTTGATGCAACATCAAGTTGCATCAACACTTTTCGTTTTAGGGTGTTTTGCGGAAAAGAAATTGGTTTTTACTACCATTTTTAAAAAATGTTGAAAATTTACCCCAAAAAGAAAAACATCATTCCAACTTACACACTTTTCACTTTTGGGTTGTTTTTTCATGTTTTTTTTGGGGTTTTTTGGCAAGAGTTCTTAGTTTGAGGTCATAGTTCTCACTTGGTCGGTAACTTTGTTAGTGATGGCTGCCAATGAACTTGAAGAGTACCATGTATAATAACCTAAACTCTATTAATATATATTATCTCTTCTAAATGACAACCAACAAAATTTAACAAGAGTGCATGTATATTTATCTATGTTGTGCCTACCCTAAAATAGTTTCTCCATTAATTCGAGTGGGTTTAGGGATACTCCTACTAGGCTTACGTGGTGAAGTACCTTGGCCCAGTCATTCCTATACTTATTAGCTAAGCCATCTTAACATTGCTCCTTGGTCGAATCTATAGTTCCCAAGGGTGAGTTAATACCATTGCAAATTTGAAGAAACAAGTGTAATATTCTACTTTCCTCACACCACATGAAGGGGGTGGTGAGTAGTTATTTATTTTGGAAGTTGCATGAGATTGGTCATCATGTGACACAAAAGACATGCCACTTGTCACCATAAATCTATTATACATTGATTCAAACATTCCTCTTGTTAGATCGATCTCATTTGCTTCTTCTTTGTGGCGAAATGGAACATCGATGGGTGGGGGTTATGGAATTGGGAGGTAGTTCATGGATCCATCCACCCATAGGGTTCTATAGCTACTCCTTGTTGCTAGATTTGAAATTTTATCTACCTCTTGTGCTGTACAACAACCCCCCATTTCATAAAATTTTATCTTTAACTATAATATGAAATGGGTCCCTTTTTAGATTTATGAATAAAATTGGTATCAACTCATTCTTCATCAAAAGGTTCAAAAGAAGCAATACGTTATAAACCTTTTGAATAAACATAAATCGGTCTTATAAAATAAATATATAATTCTTTATTATTGTGATAAAGCGATCGCAAGATCGCATATCGCAACAACAAGGGATCCATAACGAAAATACCCATTGGTTTACCCCGATCCGAAAAGTGAATAACTATTGGATATCGGGAAAGGAAAGCAAGTGTAACAAAAGGCCCTCTCACTTTTCTCCGATGCGATATCGCTATCGGCAATCGGGGATTGTAGTGCACACACATTAAAGACACATTTTAAAACTTCCGATGCAAATAAGCTGTATCGCCATCGGGGATTTTGCAATGACACATAATATACCACTCAAGCATTTCTCTGATTCGGATTGCGATAAAGCTAAGCGTGATTTTCAAAAAAGATTGAAAAGGCTTGGATATATCATGTTAAATTATTATTAATAAAAGCCTTCCCATTCCCAATAGCGATTCACTTATGATTATCCGCCAAAAATCAAAGCCACGCTTGAATGAATTATTCGGCGAATAAACGATATGATGGACATTTAAATGATTGACAGGTTAAAGTGGCCAATTAATGGAGTAGTTATGCTGAGATCTCCTCAGAGATTGTATCTGTGGTAGTATTGTTTTAATCCTTCATTATTCGTTAATTGATATAACTCTTTCATATTTGGCTCGCACCACCTGTTCTCTGTATTACATTCATTTTATCTCCTACGCAGAGCTCCGCCGAAGTAACAAATTCAAGCCGAATGGGGAAGAAATCCAATAGATTTGCAGCAGCTTCAGCTCCTGCAGTAACAGGGCAATCTACCACTGATCCAGGACCAAGTAAAAAAGGATTGATTTCAGACACTACCTGTCTTGGCCTCGGCAACACTAGCTGGCAAAGCATCTATAATCTAGTTGAAGCTGAAGAGCCTGAAACGGTATCAGTGTGAGCTACTGCAGATTCAACCAAAAAGTCAGAGGCTACCCTAAAGGATTTAGCCGACTCCTACCTACGTCGAATAGCAGCTCGAGAGAAAATTCTTCCGTATACAGATGTAGTGAGGTGGGCAGTTGAGGAAATCCCTATTACAAATAGAACATTTTGCACAATTGACGGGAGAGTCTTCAGCTTGTTTCAACCTAATGATTTGAGGAAAATGTAACACTTTCCTGAACCACAGAAGAAATACAACAAAGCATTTCTGGAGAAGTTCAGGGATGAGAATGAAACTGAATCAACGCCTATTCGGGAATGGAGACAGAACCCCACAAGACACAAGCATGAATCCTCGGGTAGGTACTTTGTCGATTCATTATGTTCTCCTTATTGTTACGCCGGGGCAATGATGTGTAGGATTTGGGGATTACATGATTCCTCTAAATTCTCAATTGAAATGGTTCCTTAAATGGAAGCGGTAGTCAATAGTGAGATAATGGATTGGGGAAATATATTATCTGATAAGTTAGCCACTGCTATCCTTGAATTTAGAAATAAAACTCAAGTCACCAATAGGTCTATTCCTCCATTTTATTATAGTGCCTATATTTTAGATACTCTTTGTTTCAACTCTGAATTTCCTGTGCTGGGGTGGAGATGGACTCCACAAGACCCCATGCCGATTCACATTTATCACCAGAAGCTGTGGAAAGCCCATTATAAGGACCACATGTATCAAGTTTGTAATGGTTTTATGTTGCCCGTTTACTATGCCATTTTTGACAAGCCTGCTTCGAAGATTTCCTCACAAGCAGAGATTGACCTAACCGCTCTAAGAAACTGGTTCGGAGAGGATAAATTCACATACATAAGAGTTTTCGGTAGCCTTGCCAGGCCTCATGTCCTTCCCTTGTACATACGCGACAAGCTATTGGCTAGAGAATTAGCTTATCAGATTATGTCCGCAGGAGCAACCAAGACTCCGAGGACTTCAAAGAAGCAGGTTTGGCCTCCTTTTCATTTAAGGTGTGGTGTTTCCACTCTGCATGACTATAAGCATGCAGAGAAGGAAGCAGAAAAGATAAATATGCTAAATCTCGCCACCATTCCTAATAGGCGATTTGACCCAAGGAAAATCGTCTATAATGTACTTGGACAGGCAAAACTCACAAAGTTTGATCATAAAGAAGATGATTTTGATGACTTATTTTCTTCGGCAGAGTCATTATTTTAGGTCCAAACAATAGCTAAAATGAAATATAACGACGAAGGGTTAGTAGAATTCAATAAACTCAGAGAGCAGAGGTTGCAAACTCTGCCTCTGGATTTACTAGCTACTGCCCCGACGACACAATCAAGCGAGCCTGAACAACGACTCACCGACAAACCTCCTGCTACATCAAAGATTCTTGAGTAAGTACAGAGGAAAGAGCAAGAGGAAGCACAAAGGAAAGAGCAGGAGAAAATACAGGAGGAAGAGCAGAAAAAGGAGCAAGATAAGGGCAGCGAGAATGTCAATGTGGATACCTAGATTGATCCGAAATTGCTCCAAGAATGGCAGAAATTTGACTCCATCATAAGCAATCTGGAAGGTCCAAAAAGTGCCGATACGCCCAAAGCAACAGATACACAGGATACAACGTCAACAAAGGTTCCAAGTGAAGAAACCAGCGGCCTACCCCCTAGTATAAACTTAGAAATAATTCCAAAAGATCCCTCGGATCAAATCATTTTGCAGGTGGAGGATATACCTCCATTAGATGTCTTGTACAACCCAAAACACAGGGCCGTAGTAAAGCGACATCGGAAAAGGAGAAGGCTTGATCAACCTTCCTTGTTCCTAGAACAAACAGAGACAACCAACGTAGTTTGGAAAGAGGAGTTTGATCCTTCCGATGACCTAACGAAGCTTTCCCAGTATGCTGGAGCCTATTCGGCGGCCACCATGGACAAGGCATCGGAAGTGAGTAATCTATTAAAAGAAAAGGATCATGCAATTATTTTGTTGCAAACGCAGCTGTCGGAGGCACAACATAAAGTTGAACAATTAGAACAACAATTGTCAACACAACGACAATTAAATAATCAACTGAATAAGTAGTTACTTGAAGAAAAACAGAGAGTAGATTCAAGTGCGATTCAAAGGTAGAAAGAATTATCAGAATCATTGGAAAAATTTAAGACGATGAATGAACTAATGGTGAAAACGAAAGATGAGCAAATTGCTCAGCTATCACTTCAACTAGAAAAGTTCAAGAGTCTTCCACAACCTGCTGATTTCAGAACAGAGGCACTACAGATTAATAAGGCCTTGGTGACACAGTAAGATTATTGTGTCATAATATTTCTCAGGTTGAGCCCCTTTGTGAGATAACAACATCAATAATCGATAAATCAGTTGATGCTAGATAGGATTTAGAGCAGGCCGACGAGACCTTGACAGATTTTCTTACTTGGCAAGACACCAGTGAGGGACAGGCAGCAAATCTTCCCAAAATACTAGAATCACATAAGGAAATCCTATTCTTAGAATGGCAGTCCCATTTGATGAAGGCAGAGAGAGAAGTTTCTAGATGTAAATTATCCACAAGTAACTTGATTGAATTAATCAATAACACTCTCTATTTATCTAATATGATTTCACAATGTACACCAGGTAAATTGCTATCAGCTAAAACATTGGAGCAAGCATGTAATTAGGAGCTGGAAAAGAATGGAAGGTTAGTTGTAGGTATTCAAAGTTTAACTTGGGACACCTATTAGTTGTTCCTAGTAAAACCATACAACTAGAAAGCCGCCCTCAAGTGTCTAACAGATGCAATCGGTTGTATCATTCCCGATATACACGATGCCACATACTCGGCTCAGCTCCATTCTCGTCTCAGCCGCCCTCCAGAATTGGAGCCGATGCTTGCAATCTGCCAACTCAGATCAAAAGGAAAACAACCAGAGCGATGAATCATGTTGTCGACTACCAACAAACTTGCTATGGAGAAGATTTTCAAGATCCAGTTGTACCAATTAAATAGCATTTTATTTTTGTAGTTAGTTAGTTTAATTAAGTATTTATAGACCCTTTCATGCATTTAGAAAGGGTCCTCAGTTTTTGTATAAGACTAAAACCTGGAAGTTGCACTACTGTACTTCCGGTATATTTTTTTATAAAGACTGGGCCAATTATTCCAAATTTTAACGACGAAGCTTTTATGTGGATGTGCACGATTGCCTTTATATGAAAGTATCTCTGAATTGAAAGAAGGAATTCGAATCGCGATTGATATTGGGAATGATTTACAGCACATATGGTACTACTATCTATGATCCAAATTCATTCTTTTTATGTGAATTTTAATTTGATTACTCTTGCTATTATTGAATATATGTATGTTTTTTCAACAATGTTCTTCATATTTTTCACTATCGGATGTTTAAAGGATGATATTCTTTTAGCCATACATGTATCAGTAATATATAGAAGATCAGTGTAACAATGTTTTATTAATTACTTTGTTCAACTATTTGAACAAAGCAATTATTATATGAATGAATGTCTTTGTTTATCAAATAAAGTCATCTATATGCTTATTTGTGAACAGAGATGATCAAACGTTGCACTTAGGAATAGAAATTTCCCGAGATAGAATAGTTATTCGTATTTTTTATTTTTAGATTAAATCATTCATTCATTACCATTTTATTATAAAACCAATCATTCATCCATCCCCTTTTTATGCATCATTGAGAAAATGGTCCCATTATCTCCAGTCGGAGCCACCACACCAAATGGAAAAGGAGTTGTATTAAGGTCCGGACCGGGTGGTTTTCCCCAATGTTGTTGCAACGATTTTCAAGGCATAAATATTTTTGGCACTAGAAAGAGGGCCTAAACTATGAATGGTGAGTTAATCAAAATCTATAGACCATTCTGAGAGTAAATCTCCCTCCACGTCACCTCGGACCTCCCGTTTGCATTATGGAAAACCAGTATCCAAACGGGAAGAAGAGGAATCAACTACCACTGCTCAATCCCATCATACTCCAGAACGATTAAGTCCTGAGTCTCCTGAAGTTCAGTCTCTCATCCAGAAACTTCAAGGCTTTTTGATATCACCACAGAAATCTGAAGTATCTCGAGGTAGTGAGACTTCGCAATTCAATCTACCTCACCCTCTCACCAGACTTCAAAGCGGAAAACTCGGTATTGAACCTACTGAGTTGCCTTTACCAAAAAGGAAAAAGGCTAAAAAGAACATTGAAGGATCTGACAGTGAGACCTTTTCTTCATCATCTTCCATCTCATCTTCTCCAGTGTGAAGTCAAACATCCACTCCCCCACTACATATTGTTTTTCAAGAGGGATCACCAACTTCAACATCCCAACCTATTCAATCTTCAATACCAACTCCTCCCCAAATACCTGGAACTTCATCGACAATTGTTGTTACTTCTAAGATGGCTCAGAATCCATGGAATAGTCCTGGTGCGGTCACTATGTGTGCACCATTACATCTATTCCCTGATTATCCTGAGAAATGGTTACCGAAATTTAATCTAGATGTTGGAACATTAGCCGAAGAACATATTAACAATTTCATGTTATCAGTTAATCTAAAAGGAGTAACAGAAGAAGATGTTGTCATTAGGCTTTTCCCCTACACTTTACAAGGATCAGCTGGGTCTTGGTATTTTTCCCTACATTTTGGATCCATTACCAGTTGGAACATCTTTCAAGAGCAGTTTCTCACTAAGTATGGCGATGATAGATCTTTAGCGATGCTAATTAATGATCTTTCGAATCTAAGGATTGAATCTAGAGAACCTATCAAGGAGTTTAACTCCTGATTCAATAAACTCTTGAATAAGATTCAGACTGACTCCAAGCCAAGTGAGAAAATCAGAAGCGAGTGGTATATAACAGCCCTACCTTCAAATATAGCCATTTTTTTAGATAGAGCTGCAAAACCAACTTTAGCCGAAAACATGAAAGAAGCGCTTGCTGTGGAGAAACGCATTATTTCTTTAGAAAAGAAAGCTGCTCTTGTAGTTAGGAAATCCAAAAAAGTTCCTTTTAAAGATGATTCAAAAAAGAAAACCCCTAAAGATCCATATGACATGGAGGGTCTACAAAATGTCCTCAAAACAATGTCAAATGAAATGGTTGAAATCAAAAAACAAGTAGCAGAAACTTCAATAAAGAAACCATTTAGGAATTTTAAGAAACCTGAGTCAAAACCACCAAATTTTATATCTAATGCAGACTCAGATCCTGAAGAGGAAGAAGAAGATGAAATAGTTTCACCATCCGATGAAGCTGAAGAAGAGGAAGTTGTCGAATGCCATGGAATGTGGGACTTCATATTACCCAACTTCAACATAGAAAATGAACAAGAAGCTTTCCCCGTGACTACCAAGAGTAAAGGTACTCTTGAACCTATTCAGGCAATTTCAAAGAAAAGGAGTGTAGGTACTACTACTGCAAAGGAAAAGATACCCACAAAGAAGTCGGCCGCAATATCACCTCAAAATCAACCATCATCCTCGAATATACCTTCAACATCTAAGACGTTGGTAGTATCGGATTCAATGGATTACAATATTATTGATGATATGAAGAAGACAAAGGCAAACATTACCATGTTTGAACTTAGCAAACTCAAACATCAGTAGAAATTGCTTCTTAAGGAACTAAATGCAGTACCTTCTTCACCTCTTCCTAGTGCTAAAGCTGCAAATGATTTAGGTCAACCGCCTTCTGGTAGAATTGAAGCTACTGATACGATTTTAATCGGAGACAGATCAAATTCCCATACTCCCGCTTTCCTCTTGACCTATGAGATCTATAATCGAAACCTACACAACTGTTTGATTGACTCAGGGGCATCCTCTAATATAATGCCAGCTTCAGTTTGTTCCAAACTGAATATTGAACCCCAAAAGTCTGCAATTCATATTGTGCAGTTGGATAGAACCAAGGTCCAGGTTTTAGGGGAAATCAACTCTGCAAGTATCAAGTTATTAGCTGATCCACGAGTGGTTCAGAGAATTGATATCTTAATTGCCGATGTACCTGAATTTTATGGTTTAATCTTGAGTAGGGATTGGTCTGAGAAACTCCATAGTTATATTTCTACCGATTAGTCCCATATGTGGCTACCCTATAAAGCAAAGCCAAATCAAATCGAAATCGATCGGGAGAAACATATGACCCATACTGTCACTGAATTTGAACAGGAGAATCAACCAATAGCTTTTAATAATAATATTTTGGGGAATTACTCTTCAGAATCGTTCTTTGGCAATTACATTGCCCAACCATCTCCTTTCTCAGTGAACAACTTCACATCACAAATCGAAAATTTTTCACAAACCGATAGATCAAGATGTGTCAATATTGCTGAGAACACTATAAATAAAATTGTTTATAATTCTTTATTTTGGTTACTATACTTTGATGGGTCTAAATGTAGTGAAGGTTCAGGAGCAGGGTGTATTTTAGTTAGCCCTGAAGGAGAAAAAACTATGTTGTCATGTAGGTTGGAATTTGAATGCACAAATAATATAGCTAAGTATGAGGCCTTAGTTCAAGGACTATATAAAGCTATTGGTCTTAAAGTTCAATATTTGAAAGTGTTTTGATTCAAAGATTGTCATAAACAAGTTAGAAATACAATTCACTGTCTTTCTAGTCACCTCAAGCACTATCAGTCTTTGGTCCAGGAACTTATATCTCAATTTTTAGCATTCAATATTTCTCCTATCCCTAGATCCCAGAATGCAGCAGCAGACTTGCTAGCCAATGTTGCTTCTAAACTCCTACCTTCCAAAGATTACAACCCAGACAGATTTTCAGTAGAGTTAATTTTTAGACCATCAATTCCTGACAATGTCACCAATTGACGAGTGTTCAACCATGACGAATAAATTTTAAATTTCTTGACTTACGACAAGTCCTACAATGATCAAATCATTGATGAAAGTGATCATGACCTTCAAATGAAGGAAAAGCAAGAAGAAAACTCAATACCAAAACCAGTGGTTAAACTAGAGGATCTCTATGATATTAAAGATAGGTTTAGACAGGTAACCAATTCAAAGCTCCAAAGTTCTACTTTAAGATTTGAGTTGATAAACCTAGGTATTGAGGAAAACCCTCAAAACATCAATTTGGGATTAGGACTTTCTGTGGAAGAAACAACAGCATTCATTAGGTTATTAAGAAAAAATAAAAATGCCTTTGCTTGGAAATATGATGATTTAAAAACATACGATTCATCAATCATTCATCATACCATTCCAATGCTTTCTGAACAAAAGCCAGTCCAACAGAAGTCATGGAAAATTCATCCTAACTTAGAGAGTCAAATAAAATCCGAACTAAATAAATTCTTGAAAGCTAAGATCATTTTTCCTGTCTGGCATTCAAACTGGGTCTCCAATATGGTGCCTGTTAGAAAGAAAAATCGCGACATCGGGATATGCATAGATTTCAGAAATCTTAATAAAGCAAGCCAAAAAGATAATTTCCCATTACCTACCATGGAGCAGATACTCCATTCGTAGCTGGTTCTGAGTTAATGTCATTTTTAGATGGTTTTTCAGGATATAACCAAATTTTGGTCCATCCTAATGACAGACTTAAAACTACTTTCAGAACAAAATGGGGAACTTATGTTTACCAAAAAATGCCTTCTGGACTTATCAACGCAGGAGCTACATTCCAAAGAGCAATGGATATAGCCTTCAAAGGATCAATCAATAAAATAGTAGTTGTTTATTTAGATGATATTACTGTATTTTCCAAGAAAAGGTCTAATCATTTACATGATTTAAATCAAATCTTTGAACGCTGCAGAAGGTATGGTATCTTGCTCAATCCCAAAAAATCCTTTTGTGCTCTTAATCAAGGAAATTTATTGGGCTTCATTGTTTCCAAAGATGGTATTTATATTGATCCAGAATGAATTAAAGGGATTTCTGATATTCCATTCCCTCATAACAAAAAATCCATGCAGTCATTTTTAGGTCAAATTAACATTGTTAAAAGATTTGTTCCCGATTTTTCCCAAATTATTTTACCATTGCAAACCATGATTAAGAAAAATTCGGTGTTTAGGTGGGGATCTGCAGAAAAAGAGGCATTTGATTCTATCAAACAATCAATAACTAATGCCCCTGCTTTAAACACTCCCAATTTTTCAAATCATTTCATAATGTATACTCTCGCGTCCACTTCATCTTATGCAACAGTACTCACTCAGATTGATGATCAAAACTTGGAGGCACCAATTTCATTTTATAGTTCAAATCTTCAAGGTGCTGAACTTAATTATTTAGAAGTTTAAAAACAAGCCTTTGTTGTGTACAAAGTTGTAAAACACTACAGACCCTTCCTTTTAAAAGCCCATACAAAAGTTATAGTTCCTTTTTCAGTAGTAAGATAATTACTAATCCAAAGGGAATTAGGAGAAAAAAGGGAAAATTAGGTCACAGCATTACAATAATATGACTTGGAAATTAAGCCAGCAAAGATTTTCAGAGGCCAAGGTTTTTGCAGTTTATTAGCAGGAGCATCCAACATTCAAGAATCAGAGGATACAGAACACACTGAAGAAATCAATCAGATAAGTATCACTGATCCTGAATCACAATATGCAGATTTGATCTTCTATTTAAAAAATCGATATGCACCTCCTAATATTTCCTATAAAAGAAAACGTTCCATTAGATTAAAATAAAAAAACTTCATAATTGTAGATGATGTACTTTTTAGGCGAAATTATGATTCCATTTTATTAAGATGCTTAGAAAAACCTGAAGCGCAACAAGTTTTGCAGGAGCTACATGATGGACCAGCAGGAGGACATTTTGGAGCTGATACAATAGCCCACAAAATCATTCATGCTGGATATTATTGGCCCACCCTATTCAGAGATACTCACGAATACGTAAGGAAATGCCGAAGTTGTCAAATCTCCAGTGGAAGACAAAGAAAACCAGCCTTCCCTTTGCAACCAGACAACATTGAACAACCTTTCGAGCAATGGGGATTGGCTATCATTGGGGAAATCACTCCACAGTCATCAAAACAACATAAGTATATCCTTACTGCTACTGATTACTTTACTAAGTGGGTTGAAGCAATTCCTTTGAAGACAACAAACTCTGAAGTAATTATAGAGTTTATAGATTAATTCATCATTACCAGGTTTGGTGTCCAAACGCTCTTATTTTTTATAATGCATCTTATTTCTCTAGAAATTATATGTTTGAGTTTGCTACTAAAAGAGGGTTTAAATTGAAATATTCTGCAAATTACTATCCCCAAGGTAATGGTCTAGCAAAATTCACCAATAAAAATCTCATCAAAATTAGTAAGCGAACTATTGAGCAGAATCATTAAAACTGGCATAAATCTTTGATATTTGCACTATGGGCTGATAGAATAACACAAAAGGCTTCCATAGGTACTTCTCCATTTAATCTTGTATATGGGAAAGAAGCAGTTCTACCAACCAATATATTGCTTCCTTCTCTAGCCCTAGTACAGTTTATTGAAGAAAGTCCCCCATCTTCTATTCAACTAAGACATGATCAAATCTTAAAATTAGAAGAAGAAAGAGAAAAGGCCAAAGTTATTCATGCAAAACATCAGCAAATTATCAAGTCATCTTTTAACTCAACTTCATCCAGTTCGAAAGAATTACAAGTTGGTGATCTCATTCTGAAATGGGACAAAGCCCGTGAAGATAAAGGAAAACACACTAAGTTCCAGAAAATGTGGCTTGGACCATTTCAAATCAACGAGAAGATAGGCCATTCTACTTTCATATTGCAAGATCTATCGGGTAAGAGAGATTCTCTTCCTGTTAATGGCCTTATTTTGAAAAAATTCTTCAATTGAGGAGGTAACCCCTTCTCCTTTTGTAAATATTCAATTTTCAGCAAAATTTGCGTTCATAGTTTTTAGAATTATTAGGAAATAAAGTTGTAAGCTATCTCCCATTGGCCTTTGCTATATTGAAAAAGTTGCTCAAAAGAAATAGTTTTGATATTTACTTTTAAAATAGAAATCTTAAACAAAAGGAAAATTTCTAGGAAATT
This sequence comes from Pinus taeda, assembly GCA_000404065.3. Taxonomy (NCBI): domain Eukaryota; kingdom Viridiplantae; phylum Streptophyta; class Pinopsida; order Pinales; family Pinaceae; genus Pinus; species Pinus taeda. Next base: position 188,722 of record APFE031753999.1, read on the forward strand.
AGGTATATTTAGATTCTGAAACCCCATTTCATTTTTGTGAAATCTTCTCGAGATTTAGAAATATTGTAAATCATTTTAATGTTTTCAAATGGCCACAAAATGGTTATCAATATCAAAACAAAAACTAATTCAATCTTAGCATCTTCAACTCTTACCTTGTCATCCGTGCTCTCTTAAGGAGAAAATTGTCCATCCCATTCATCAAAGTTTATCATTACTCAGATTGTAATTCTAAAATATATTTGATATAAAAGATAAGGGGTCTTATTACAAGCCTGCTTACCATGATCATTGGGGAATAGTTTAACTTACATTACCAATATTGCATACTAAAATAGGGTAATGGCTTATAATCATAAGGCAAGGGGTCTCATCACGAGCCAACTTGTTCAGTTAGATTACAACCAGTGAATGGCATTGTCAAACAGATGGCCACCAAACCAAGACAATGGCTTTTTATCTTGCAAAATAATAAAAAAGAAAAAGAAATACAAAATATGAAGGCATATTTTTGGATTCATTCTTTTAATTATACTCTGAAATGAATGGGACAATGGACAATCAAATGGTTAAGAGGTATCCCTATCAAAACTATGAACGTTTGCTGGCAGCAGAGGTTCTACCTATGACAAAGGAGTCATTAAAAAGCTAAGTTGGAAAGGCTCTTTGCTTTATCATTATCAACCAATAAAGGCTAATTTAAAACTTAGAATGTATTTAATTTTAACAAGAGAAGGAACTAGCAAAAATAACTCTTATTAGATTCAGAATGTATGTATACCTAGTTATATTAGAATTTTCCTCTTTGATAAGATTTCTATATAAAGAAAGTTTGAGTATTTCAACATTTTTCAGAGATAATTGTTTCTCCCAGTGAATCGCCAATTGTTGTGTTGTACAACAACCCCCCATCTCATAAAATTTTATCTTTAACTATAATATGAAATGCGTCCCTTTTTAGATTTATGAATAAAATTGGTATCAACTCATCTTTCATCAAAAGGTCCGAAAAGAAACAATACATTATAAACCTTTTGAACAAACATAAATCGGTCTTATAAAATAAATACATAATTCTTTATTATTGTGATAAAGCGATCGCAAGATCGTATATCGCAACAACAAGGGATGCATAACGAAAAGACCCATTGGTTTACCCCAATCCGAAAAGTGAATAACTATCGGATATCGGGAAACGCAAGCAAATGTAACGAAAGGCATTCTCACTTTTCTTCGATGTGATATCGCTATCGGCAATCGGGGAGTGTAGCACACACACATTACAGGCACCCTTTAAAAACTCCCGATGCGAATAAATTGTATCACCATCGGGGATCGGGGATCTTGCAATGACACAAATATTACCACTCAAGCATTTCTCCGATTCCAATTGCGATAAAGCTAAGCGCGAATTTCAAAAAAGATTGAAAAGGCTTAGGTATATTATGTTAGATTATTATTAAAAGCCTTCCCATTCCCGATAGCGACTCACTTGTGATTAACCGCCAAAAATCAAAGCCACGCTTGAATGAATCATTCGGCGAATAAACGATATGATGGGCATTTAAATGATTGATAGGATTAAGTGGTCAATTAATGGAGAAATTATCCCAAAATCTCCTCAGAGATTGTATCCGCGGCAGTATTATTTTAATCCTTCATTATTCATTAATTGATATAACTCTTTTATATTTGGCTCACACCACCTATTCTCTGTATTACGTTCATTTTATCTCCTGCGCAGACTCCTCCAAAGCAACAAATTTAAGCCAAATGGGGAAGAAATCCAAGAGATTTGCAGCAGCTTCAGCTCCCGCAATGAGAGGACAATCTACTGTTGATCCAGGACCAAGCAAGAAAGGATTGATTTCAGACACTACATGTCTTGGCCTCGGCAACACTAGCTGGCAAAGCATCTACAATCTAGTTGAAGTTGAAGAGCCTGAAACAGTATCAGTGCAAGCTACTGCAGGTTCAACCAGAAATTCAAAGGCTACCCTAAAGGATTTAGCCGAATCCTACCTACACCGAATAGCGGCTCGAGAGAAAATTATTCCGTATACAGATGTAGTGAGGTGGGCAGTTGAGGAAATCCCTGTTACAAATAGAACATTTTGCACAATCGACGGGAGAGTCTTCGGCCCGTTTCAACCTAATGATTTGAGACAAATGTACCACTTTCCTGAACCATAGAAGAAATACAACAAAGCATTTCTGGAGAAGTTCAGGGATGAGAATGAAACTGACTTAGCACCTATTTGGGAATGGAGACAGAACCCCGCAAGGCACAAGCATGAATCTTCAGGTAAGTACTCTGTCGATTCATTATGTTCTCCTTATTGTTACGTCGGGGCGATGATGTGTAGGATTTGGGGATTACATGATTCTGCTAAATTCTCAATTGAAATGGTTCCTTTAATGGAAGCGGCAGTCAATAGTGAGATAATGGATTGGGGAAATATATTATCTGATAAGTTAGCCACTGCTATCCTTGAGTTTAGAAATAAAACTCGCGTCACCGATAGGTCTATTCCTCCATTTTATTATAGTGCCTATATTTTAGATACTCTTTGTTTTAACTCTAAATTTCATGTGCTGGGGTGGAGATGGACTCTACAAGACCCCAAGCCGATTGACATTTATCACCAGAAGTTGTGGAAAGCACATTATAAGGACCACCTGTATCAAGTTTGTAATGGTTTTATGTTGCCCATTTACTATGCCATTTTTGACAAGCCTGCTCCGAAGATTTCTTCACAAGCAGAGATTGATCTAACCGCTCTAGGAAACTGGTTTGGAGAGGCTAAATTCACATACATAAGAGTTTTCGTCAGCCTTGCTAGGCCTCATGTCCTTCCCTTGTACATACTCGACAAGCTATTGGTTCGAGAATTAACCTATCAGATTACGTCCGTAGGAGCAACCAAGACTCTGAGGACTTCAAAGAAGCAGGTTTGGCCTCCTTTTCCTCTAAGGTGTGGTGGTTACACTCTACATGACTATAAGCATGCAGAGAAGGAAGTAGAAAATATAAATATGCTAAATATCGCCACCATTCCTAATAGGAGATTTTACCCAAGGAAAATCATCTATAATGTACTTGAACAGGAAAAACTCACAAAGTTTGATCATAAAGAAGAAGAGTTTGATGACTTATTTTCTTAGAATTCAATAAACTCAGAGAGCAGAGGTTGCAAACTTTGCCTTTGGATTTACTAGCTACTGCCCCGACGACACAATCAAGCGAGCCTGAACAGCGACTCACTGACAAACCTCCTGCTACATCAAAAATTCTTGAGGAAGTAACAGAGGAAAGAGTAGGAGGAAGCACAAAGGAAAGAGCAGGAGAAAATACAGGAGGAAGAGCAAAAAAAGGAGCAGGATAAGGGCAACAAGGATGTGAATGTGAATACCCAGATTGATCCGAAATTGCTCCAAGAATGGCAGCAATTTGACTCCATCATAAAAAATCTGGAAGGTTCAAAAGGTGTTGATACACCCAAAGCAACAGATACACTGGATACAGCATCAACAAAGGTTCCAATTGAAGGAACCAGCGGCCTACTCCCTAGTACAGACTTAGAAATAATTCCAAAAGATCCCTCGAATCAAATCATTTTGCAGGTGGAGGATATACCTTCATTAGATGTCTTTTACAGCCCAAAACACAGGACCATAGTAAAGCGACAGCGGAAAAGGAGAAGGCTTGATCAACCTTTTGTGTTCCCAGAACAAACAAAGACAACCAACGTAGTTTGGAAAGAGGAGTTTAATCCTTCCGATGACCTAACGAAGCTTTCCTAGTATGTCGGAGCCTATTCGGTGGCCACCATGGACAAAAAGCATCGGAAGTGAGTAATCTACTAAAAGAAAAAGACCAGGCAATTATTTTGTTGCAAACAGAGCTGTCGGAGGCACAACAGAAAGTTGAACAATTAGAACAGCAATTGTCAACACATCAGCAATTAAATAATCAACTGAATAAGCAGTTACTTGAAGAAAAACAAAGAGTAGATTCAAGTGCGATTCAAAGGCAGAAAGAATTATCAGAAGCATTAGCAAAATTGAAGACGATGAATGAACTAATGGTGAAAACAAAAGATGAGCAAATTTCTCAACTATCACTTCAAATAGAGAAGTTCAAGAGTCTTCCACAACCTGCCAATTTCAGAATAGAAGCGCTACAGATTAATAAGGCATTGGTGACACAGATAAGACTATTGTGTCATAATATTTCTCAGGTTGAACCCCTTTGTGATATAAAAACATCGATAATCGATAAATCAGTTGATGCTAGACAGGATTTACAGCAGGCCGACGAGACCTTGACTGATTTTCTTACTTGGCAAGGCACCAGAGAGGGACAAGCAGCGAATCTGCCCAAAATCCTAGAATCACATAAGGAAATCCTATTCTTAGAATGGCAGTCCCAGTTGATAAAGGCAGAGAGAGAAGTTTCTAGATGTAAATTATCCACAAGTAACTTGATTGAATTAAGCAATAACACTCTTTATTTATCTAATATGATTTCGCAATGTACACCAGGTAAATTTCTATCAGCTAAAACATTGGAGCAAGTATGTAATTAGGAGCTGGAAAAGAATGGAAGGTTAATTGCAGGTATTCAAAGTTTAACTTGGGACACCTATTGGTTGTTCCTAGTAAAACCATACAGCTAGAGAGCCGCCCTCAAGTGTTTAACAGATGCAATCGGTTGTATCATTCCCGATATACACGATGCCACATACTTGGCTCAGCTCCATTCTCGTCTCAGCCGCCCCCCAAAATTGGAACCGATGCTTGCAATCTGCCAACTCAGATCAAAGGGAAAACAGCGAGAGTGATGAATCATGTTGTCGACTACCAACAAACTTGCTGTGGAGAAGATATTCAAGATCCAGTTGTACCAATTAAATAGCATTTTATTTTTGTAGTT
>APFE031754009.1:34502-89081 GCA_000404065.3 Pinus taeda
AATTCATTGACCTTTTCATCCATCCAGCTATGACCTTGTTATTGGGTGTCCCTCCTCCCAGATTGACAGAGGAAATGCAAAGAATTCTTCAACTCTCAAAGGCCTACAACATTGGTGATTGGTACTTTTACCAACACCACACAGTAATCAGAGTATATGGCTGTGAGTTGAGTCCTTATAGGCTACCAAGATATGTCCCTATGAGACTCTTTGCCCTAGAGTACTTGGCAGTTTGGAAATGCAGACTATGTCCATTTCCAAAGTAAAAACAACAAGCGTTGGACTTGAGTTAGGATCGAAAAACACTTGGTTTCTCATAGAATAATGTATGTTTAGAGAAGGATTGCTCTTAATTGTCTTGTTTGTCACTAGAGAGTCTTAGACTCCTAGGGAGGTTAGTTTTGTCAGTAAAAATAACTCTTTCCGCATGATAGGAGGATAAAATACAAATTGGGTGGCTATGCTCATGTGAAACTGCCTCATATTGAGTAGTATGCCAATGCCCTAAGCTGGAAAGAAGGCACCTTAGAAGAGCCAATTGGTAAAGAAGAAATGCTATGAAGAGAAGCAAGCAATCTTGAAAAGAGGCTGACTTGGAAACTTGTGGGCAGGTTTCTTCCTCCTGTCAAAGGCAAATTGGAGCAGCTGCCTCATCTTCCACAGCCCAGCAGTAAGCAGCCGGAATTGCCCAACAGGAATCAAACAAAGATAAAGGCAAGCAGGTGGAGCAGGAACAGCCACCTCCTAGGACAGAGCAGCAAACAAAACAGCAAGTGGAAAAGGAGCTTGAACAACAAGAAGAACATCAAGAAGAGTGGCAGCCTATGCAGCAAGAGCAAATGGCTGAAGCCCCAACACCAACTGAGCAACAGGCTCAAGAGAAAATGCCTTCTGGGCAAGAAAAGGCAGTGGAGGCCTTAATGCTTCAAACTCCACAAAAGGAGGAAAAGGGAAAGAAGAGGGACAGAGAACAGGAGACTCCCCTCACCACGTCAACAAATCAAGGAGAGAAAAGGCAGAGATTAAATCCCCTCTCTAAGGAAGAAATGCCTATGGGGAAATCGTTGGGAATGGGCCCACCAAGTATGGAGGCATCTGCCAGTTCCTTTCAGCAGGAAGAAGAGAGAACTATTGGAGGAGAGGTCAGCTCCTCAATCCATCAAAGGAGAACAGAGGCAGGCAACAAGCAACAGTTTATTGAGATCAAGAGGAGAAATGAGCCACTCAGGCTCCAAATCTACAACCAGTTGCTGAAGATGGCCCCTACCAATCAACAAAGGCTTATGTCAGCCTATGACATCACAGAAGGAAAAATGACCATGAGTCATTTCATGCCCACCATGCTGTAGCCAAGTCAGCTGCAGACTATATAAGAACCAACCTTGAGGTTCTTGCAAAGGACATCCACCCTATGGACCAAATAGAGCTTCACAAGCAAACGGTCGAGATGGTCTATGCAACATTGGCAGACAAAACAATGTTGGCTAATAGGTTGGAAAACAGCCTAAATAATACAGTTGCCCAACTTGAGTTGGAGAAGGCATCCTCCCTGGCCAAAGACAACAGGATCAAGTCTTTGGAAGATATAATTATAGAGCTTGGGCATGACCCCAAGGATCCAAACGCTATACAATCACTGTTGAAGATAAGAGATGCAGACCTTGTAGCCCTAAGAAAGAAGGTGAAGCTCCCAGCAACCATTCACCCCCAAACAGATGAGGTTTCTCAGCAGAGGCAAGACCAGGAGGTAGCTACATTGCTGGTAGCACTGCACAAACAGCTAGTACATACAGAAGGGAAGCTGGAGGACACAGAGGCTGCACTGCAGGCAACCCTGCAGTAGAAAGAGGGAGGCCAGACTTCTCAGCCCCCTCCAGAGGTTATAAACCTTGAGGAGCCCCCAAAGACTACTCATCCTCCCACAGAAGCAGCAGCACCATCAACATTAACAGCAGCACCAGCACCAACTACAGAGTAGGCTCCGAGCCTCGACATGCAGAAATTGATGAGTGAGATCCAGGCCCTCGAAGCCCATATGACAGAACTGAATGGAGCCAAGGAGAATTTGGCCAAGCTGAATGAGAAGTATGACAAATCCAAGCAGAATGTGGCTGAGAAAGGGAGAGAAATAAAATCTCTCAAAGAAAGGATAAAGGAGCTGGAGAAAGAGCTCACCCTTGACAAAGTGGTGGCTAAGATCAGGACAGTTTTGTGGACCCACATTGTCCAATCAATAACGGATCAGTGGCAATACATTCAAACTATCCATGAGCAAATGGAGCTCATAGGCAAAGCACAAAAGGAAGTCCATAGAGCAAGGGCATCTCTAGGCAGTATGCTTGAGATAGCCAGCAGAATGATTAATGTGCTTAGTAACCAGACAGGTCCTCAACTGGAAGCAATTGGGATCTCCAACAGGACAGAAACTATCCAGCTAATAAAGAGGGTCCTCACACTGAAAAGCCTGGTGCAGACATTGGATAGAAGAAGCCAGGACATGCAAACAGAGGTCAACAAGTTCATGGACAAATTTACAGAATTACAGGGCAGAGGTCTTCCTAGCTTGCTCAACAGTGCAGGAAAACTTCTATCACATGAGGTTTATGCAAAAAGGGTGAACGCATTTTCCACCAATCAGATCAGTCAAGGATCAAGCAGCTCACAGGTAACAGTGCCAGCATCTGGGCAAACTCTCTATGACAGAGTAGAGAATTTGTTTTTTATTATGAGTGAGATCAGCCATTTATTTGAAGTGCCTCCGAACTTCTGCAAATACACAGAGGCAGATGAGACCTTGGATGCAATTTGGAGGCATCAATTGCCTACACAGGAATGGTGGACCTCAATGATACAATTATTATTATAAACAAGGGGTTTTCATCAAAGTTTTGTCATCAAAATATATAAGTCATCATATTCGGAAAGTATGATGCATATACTATGACTGAAAAAGGTGGAATGAGCCAACTCAGTAGGAAGATTTGGCCACCAAAAGCAACAATGACAGCTATAGGTAGCAGGGCCGAGAAAGCTACAGCATGACAGAGTATAAAGACACATCATTCACATCATTCAGCATTAAAGTAGAACGCTCAACCGACTCAGTCTCCTCCAAAGGTTAAGAAGAGGCCTGACAACATTAAAGACCATTTATCTTACATTTAGAGTAGCAATAACTTTCTTATATGATATTTTGTAAAGTTGGTGAGCATAGTTAATCTATCAAATGACTCAGCATTCAGATATTTTGTAAAACCTTTTGTATATATTCCCCCTCGCACAAACTTTCAAGGGGTTGTTGGTTTTTGTTGTTCTCTTATGAAGAAATGAGAACTCGGCTGTAACTTTCAGAAGGATCATATAAATAAAGCTTGGAGTTTACAGGAACTGAGTCTTACTGGTGCATGATGTGATTGGAACCATTGAATGCTACAAGATTCTAGTGCTATGGCTTGATATAATAAGTGTTTCTCTATCTCTTTTAATGTTTCTGTTATTTGTTTTAACTCATGACTCTCACATGTTGTTCTAAATCTAGGAAAGAAAGAAAAAGAATAGCTCAGGATTTGTCCATGGAGACACCCTGATCTCAATCTATCTTCACTATAATTGTTTTTCTATAACTTCAGATGTTTAAATTGGAATTCTTAACTGCTCCAATAAGCCCTGAATATCTCACAGTCACTATTTAGTAATTCATTTATGCTATTGAGTAGAAATTGTTGTTCAAATTTGTATCACACTGTCTATAACTCCACTTACCATTGTTTCACTCACTAAATCGGAAAATTATATTAACAATAGCCATCTAGCCTTGCAGCAAAAATTTCTCCATCACAGGCACCAAAACTTTCTCACATTTCTGACTCCATATTCCCAACGGATTAGCACCTTCTGCACATTTCATGCCCTTCTTACAACAAAATTTCACCAACCAAAGTCTCAAACAGGAAAACTAAGACTTTTAACTAGCCTAAAATCCTCACAACGCATAGCTGAAAATTAAAGAGAGAGCCCTCTCTGATTATAGATAGGCTAGGATCTATAATCCAAAGGTTGGTTAGTGGTTACCCCGGCCGTATTCCCTTGGGAGTCAAAGGGAACAACCTAGGTGTTAACAAATGGCTTATGTTTTTATGTTGTTGATGATTGTCATGTTCCTCTTCTTTATAGCATGCAGATGTATTTGTTTATGTTCTTTTAAAAATGCAATTTAACACATCATGAAAGTAAAAGGTCTTGGAAGGGTCCTTTTTCACACCCGGACCCGTATCACCAATCCTTTCACAATGTTTCCTCCACACTCTCTTGGGATCATATCAATGAAATTATTTAGTGGTGAAGTGTAGGTGGTCCAACTCTTGTATTTATGTCATTGTCACCTAGTAACACTTTAACTCATATAATCTAATCATTAATGGGAAGGTGGGCCAAGGGGATTTCTTCCTCCTGTGAAGAACTCCTGACAATCTTGTGTCCAATGGATTTGTTACTTCTTGCACGACCACTTTATTGGTCACATGATCGGTCATGCAAGGAGGATCGATCTTTAATATCATCTAGAAGATAACTGTAAAGAATTCCTTATCCAATTTTTCATAGACACCTCTGAAGCTTGATTCTACTAACACTTTGAAGTGGAAGTAAACCAAGAACTTCTCATAAGGGGTCCAGTTCTAGTTCATTCCTAGGAACATGTATTGTGCATAGATTCCATCTAAGAGAAATGAAAACATGTGGAATTTCGGTGCCTGGTTCACCCCCAAAGATCCTTTTTCCTAGCCCACATGACGCTACAACTTGAATGACAATATATCTACCCAATTGGAAACTTTGCCACAGTTTACCACCATGTTGAGCATATATATCCAATTCTCCTCAAACACCTCAACATTCTTACGCCCATGCAACTGATAACACATAACTATTAGATACTAATATACATCTTTAGGAATCTTAGTCGTATAGGCTGCAGATGGACGATGGTGAAACTAGGAAAGCTCTCACCACCATGATTTGAAAATGTCACTTGTGTCAACAACAAAAAATCTATGAATTGATCATGAAAATCTATGAACAACAGCACAAAATAACTTGCATGCATGAGAAAATAGGCATTCAAACTAGGAGGGTGTAATTTCAAAGCATGAATGAATGTCAAGGGTCATTCAAGGATTTTTAGTGCACTCACGCACTCAAGAAAGAGGAAAATTCAAACAAGGGCCTACTAGCACACTCTGAAGAATCGAAGGGGTGATATTTTGGGCCTTTGGGCCTTCATAATGCACTAATGCACTCAAGGAGAGAGACATGGTGCACCAGCACACGTCAAAGGGATGAAGGAACATGTCGACAAGCCTTCAAGCCTTCACAATGCACTCATGTGCTCAAAGAAAAGGAGCGTGCACTGGCGCACTCTAAAGGGATGAAGAAAAATGCTTTAAGTCTTCATGGTGCACTCATGTGCTCAAGGGAGGGTGTAGTTATTCATGGTGAAGAAGTGTTCTCAAGAGGAAAACTTGGTCATTATGGGCGTAGTTTTCAAGATTGATCAATTTTTTAACTCTATAAATGCACTTTTCATACTGGAAGCTCAGAAACAATTTTACGGTAAGATTTGATGATAATATTGAGGAGAAGAAATATGTACAAAGTTATATAGATGTTGTCGAATTCACGGTGGAATATGAAAGGTTAAAGAATGTGAAGAATTTATGCATGCAACAACAGATTAACACTTGAATCATGAAGATTGAACATAAAATCCAGCAAACAAACTGAAAAACAAAGAAATTTCAGCAAGAAAAGCAAGAACGATAGTGAAATCATGAAGTTCAATGAATAGATTCAACATGCAAAACTTACTTGTAAATTTGGTTGATGAAGAGTTTCTTGATCCACAGTTGTGTGCTCAACTCAGATGAGAATTATTATGCAAAAGAATGATTAATTGGGTTGATTTAAAACATTTTACATGCAAAATTAATTCATACATGATCGCCACTTGCTGTCGTGTGAAAGGGTTAGTTAATATAATTTAAGTGGGCTCTTATTTTCTAGGAGTGCGCCCACATGCAACTAAGAGGCTCATGCATGTACCCAGGAAGAGAACATGTCTTCGACATGAAGGAGTGCGGTCAGGGTGGGTGCACTTGCTCAAATGAAGGAGTGTGCTCAAGGAGGGTGCACTTGTTCATCCCAAAGGAATGCAATCAAGTCAAGTGCATGCCTTCACCAACTTGGAGTGCACTTTTGCCTTTGTGAGTGATTTTCTTGTTTTTGTTTACTTTTTCTATGCTTTTGAGTGTTTTTCAAGTGTGTGCATGGAGAGGAGGTAAGTTTCTAAATCAATATAAGTGATGAGTTCACCCAACCATGAGGAAACATTGATTTAGGAGGATGTGACACTAGGAGAAAATGCACAAATAGCAAATTAACAACATGTTGATACAAGGGGGCTTGAAATGACAGTTGATGTAGGCTCCCATTAGAGGAAATTTTAGCCTAAAAGTGCCCATGAAATTTTCACATAGTTTCAATGTCATAATATGTAAACCAATCAAAATTCTTTAAACTTGAAAAGAGATACAAGTAAATATTTTGGAGGGAAAATAAGAAAGACTACTCTCTTTTTTTATTGTATTTTGGCAGTTATCTCCTTATAGGTTTACTCAAATTTCAAGTGTAGACACTCGTTGGATGCAGAATTTAATTATGCATCTAACTAGTGTCTACAGTTAAAATTTTAGTAAACCTATAAGGAGATAAGAAAAAAATACAATTTAAAAAGGTAGTTTTCTTCTTTTCCCTCTAAAATTCATAACTCTTAGTTTATTATTTTAACTATTATTTTAATATTTTTCCTTAGGATGCCACTTTTAGGCTGAAATTTCCTCTAATGAAAATTGACTTAGGTAAAAATTTTGGAGGATCTTTGTTGTAGCGACAACACTTGGCGACACACTAGGAGAAACCTAGCTTCTCTGAAATGGTTTCATTTAAGCGTAAACTCTCATTTCTCCAAGAAGCATTGATTAAATTGGTGAGTTACCTTAGCTCCCCATTCTTACCCAGTGAAAGATATAGTCTTCCCTGTTCCATTTCTCGGCGTAACACAACATAAAACAAGTCATATATTTATCATGTCAATGTAAGTAAGGGTAATATAGTATGGAAATATTAAAAACAATCAGAGAGTGAGTTTTACATATCTAACATTGTTCCACTACCAACATGCCTGGATTGTACCCCGGTAGATTCGCTTCAGGAACCCAAATGTTACTTTGCTTCCAACGAGCCTGGACAATACTCTGGCGAACTCGCTTGCTTCACCTCTCTGTGCAGGAATCCTTTCTCTTCTTTCACCCTTTATATTTTTCTTTATTTTTTATAAGGATGTGCATAGGCACTTATTATTTCAACGGGTGGAAGAGGGATCCTGACTTATTGAGATAATAAGAGGTTGTTCCTTTAATGAAAGTTTTTAGACCTTTGTTGCTTTTTAAAAATTTACCCCTTATCTTACTCTACATAAATAGATAAGCAAGAACACATTATTCATAAATAGGACAAAGTATAGGAAAGACAATCCTAAATAGATGAGGGCATCATGGTTTACTTATAGCTTCCCAGCTGAAGGATCATATTTTCCATCGAAAAATCATGAACTCAAAAGAGATAAACCAAATCAAGGAAGAGGGTAACATATAATCCAAGGGTTGCATGTTACTACAACTTTCCATTCACAAAATATTATCCACGACATCTTGAAGATCAAAACCAACTTTAATCAAAGACAAATAAAACCAAAATAATATGAATGTGAAAGATGAAAACACATAACAAAAATGCAGTGCATCTAATTACATGCAACCTATCTTATCCTAATCTAAACAATACATGATTGGGTCATCTGAAGTGGAATTTCCAATGTAGCCATAGAATTTTCTCCCGACCTTTGGACCAAAACATGTCATCGTGTAAAACCAGAATAAAGTGTAGTGAGATGAAAAGGAGAAAGTGTGAAAACATATGCACTGACACATAAAAATGGGAAGTGAAACCACAACGATGTATCACACTCAATTGATCTACCAAATGAAATACTCTGCAACAACAATAATCACCAGGCCTATGGTCATACAAGACTCGATGAAGAACATGCAAGTACAGGCCATGAGACATGGGTCTAGACTAGTAAGATTCTTATAATGAGTCTGAAATAGGATCATGGAAACAACCTTTGGGGAAACTTTGACAAGAAAGACTGAAAAAAATTAGATCCATTTCATAAGCGATGTTAACAGGATGACCACAATCCATGTTGGCATGCACGTGAAATTCTTTGATGGATGGTGTAAAAGATTCATTAAGATCCTTCTTTATTTCCACATCACATATTAGAGGTTTTCTTGAAATGGGATGTAGTGGTGGAATTTTAATAGTCATATTAAATTTCCTCCCATGGGGCTCGAATAATTTTACGTGGAGAAAATAAGCATCCCTCAAGAGAGATTCAACATCCCACGTGATGAGATTAATAATGAACTTGTACAATGAAACATGAACTGACTAAAATCACAAATACTATCATGGTGATAGGAACCTGACATAACCATCAGCATGGGATGAAGTGTCCTACTTACCTTACTTAAATTTGAATTTTGAGAAGATTGATAATCAATCTAGGAAAATATGGTCAGTTTCTTATCAAAACGAAAATCATGAGATTCGAAAGACGCTAAATTTTCGAGATTACTGCAAAGATATTTAATGATAAGCATGTCATCTTCTTGATGAAAAGGAGGTATACCTGAATAAAAATATTCAATAATCACATCAGACTCCATTTGAAATTGTTGCAAATATAAATATTCATGTAAGAACAAAGATTCATCCATATTACTTGAAAAAACATTATTGTACAATTCAAAGAAAATGAAATCATCGAGGTCATGATCATCCAAGGGTTCAATTTGATTAACGGGTAAAAGACCAACTGGTGAAATATCAAGATTCAAATATGGTTGATTGATAAGGTCAATTGAATCACCATTAGGGGAAAGATGTGATAAGAAAGCAATTCTTCACTTGCAAATTGATCCTCCAAATTAGTGATCAATTGAGGTTCAAAACTTGGAAAATCGAAAGGAGGGGAACATGAAACAAAAGATAGGTCTGATTCTTCCTCAGAATGCTAAAATTATTTTTGATCGGGAGGACATAATGAATCATATTCAAAATATTTTCTTGACATCCAGACAAATAAACAAAATTTTTCATCCAAGAATTTCCAATCCACATCCTCATCTGGAAATTCATAACAAAGATGCAGGAATCGATCAGTGAAATGTTCAAGAGATGCATTCGCTCCATTCTAAGTTGATCGATTTCATTGAGAACATCTTGATATTCATATTTATTGAAAATGCAATGAAGCTCATTAACCAAATGCTTGAAATATTAAATAGAATCAGTGGGTAGAGAATAGCACCATCACTTTGCACAACCATACAATTTAATGGTAAACAACCACATGAGGATGTCTTTAGAATAAACGACACTTGAAAAACAAAATTGAATGAATTCAATTATGTAATCAAGGATAGTTGTTGTACCTCTGCCATCAAATTTAAGATGTGACAAGTTATGTAAAAAGTTTGTGGGGATTGAAAGATCTAAAGCTTCATCAAAACACCTCGGGATTATGATCTCGGATGAAGCCATTAAAGGTAAGGGATTCAAATAGACTTCAAAATCTCATTTTGTCATCTACCCTGTTTCTAGTGCCAAAAATGTTGATGGCGTTGGATGTAACCAACATTGTAAGTGGATCTCCCCAATGTGAAGTCCCAATTATACCTCACACTATTTGGTGTACGAGTCCCATCTAGTCATACAGTCCGACCACTGTAGGAAAGGTTTTAAAGATATACCTTGGGAAAGATCAAACACAAGATAACACAACATCTCTTTGGGGATGCAAGAATGTGAGCTTTGTGATACACCCAATGTAAAGTGTGTGAGGGAGACTTCCATTGTTGGTAGGGAAAATGAGCCATCGGTTAGAAATTTAATAGTATTATCCTAAAGGGGGACATAGGAAGAAAGAGAAAGGCTTCTTGAATACCTACTGATGAGCCTCAATATTGCAACAAGAATGTCGCAACTCCTAGGGCTACCAACTTTACTTTATCAACCCGGGGTCTCGTACAAACTTGGAGGTGACAGTGTTATATACACAGCAGATGCATTATTCTATTAGTATCACTTCTCAACTAGGACACTTGACCATTAGGGTTCCAGACCAATCCTCTATTCAACTAAAGGGACTCTGACTACTAACAATGAATGTAAAGCTAGTTCTAATGCAAGGAAAGTAAATTCTTGTTTATTCAGGAAATGAAAGCTACCAAATGGTAAATGCTATGAAATTCCATAAATCATCTAGCTATGAAATGACACAAATATCTTGCAGAAAGGAAACTATGCTAATATTGCAATTTATCATCTAGCTATCAGGACTTCTTGAAAATAGAAAGTTACTTTATCATCTCATAATTCAAGCATGCATGCATTAACTATCTCATTCACATTTGCATAAAAAGTCTTAATTGCTAACTTCAGATATATAAAAGCTAATGTTATATGATCTTGCAGGAGGGAAAGGAATTGGAAGGATGGTCTATGTGGAACTTTTTGCCATGGGGTCGAAGATGAGGGGATAACCTACTCCTATACTAGGTTATCCTATCATTTCGAGTCAACACGGGGTCAAAACAAACTGCTATAGGTTTTCTATGGGAAACTATGTCCTGATCTGCTATAGGATGTCTTGAACCGCTGCAAGAAATTAACTGAGTTTTTGGAGGGTAATAATGGTGATATTAGGTGTTGGAGGGGTGCATGACAGTTGTAGAAGGTGTACGGAAGGTGAACATCTCCCAGGGCCAAGCCCATCACCCCAAGGAGGTTGGATTTTCCTAAGATAGCTTGCTCACTATGGCTGGAAAATAGAGGTTCGTACTATGGGCTGGTATGCCTCAACAGAAGGTGGAGAAGACATAGGTGAAGCTAGTTAGAGGAGTCTCTTCCTAGAGATCAACAATCCCTACAATAAAATCTATTTCTCTTTTCATTTATGAATCATTGCATGTCCACATGGAAAAGATGAGTTGAATTTTAGGAAGTTGATCTACCTATTTTTAAGGACTAGGTCTAAGAAAGGGATTTCCTTTTAAGATACAGAAACCTTAAGAAAACACGATAACACCTATAGATGTTTCCAATAAATCATAAACAATTATCTAGCTTAGAATGAAACTTAATCTATGCAATAAACAAAAGACAAACTCTATTTTTGGGGTTGTGAGAGTGGGGTCCTTTAATGATGATCCCATGAGGAAGATGAGATAGGGGCCATTGTCACAAGATTTTCTGGCATAATTTCCTTCACTAAAATGCAATACTAATCTACCTCTTTAAACTAATGGAAACAAGGTTAAGCAACAATTTAAGTAACCTACTAAGCTAAATATAAAAACATAAATAAACTTCAATAGATAACTATCATTCTAAGCTAAGAATACAACTACAAAAAAGGAACTTCTAATGCGAGGGTTGGGCCCTAACCCATAGCTACAACCCTCTGAGTCAACTTAGTGTTGGATCAAAACATAATTTCTCATTATCATAAAAATTTCAAGTACATCATAACAATAAAAGTTAAAATGTTTCAACTCAAATGGCCTCTTGGCTAAAACAAAAAATTGAATCCTAATGATTCCCTTAGCTCTCTTATTTATACAAAAGTGAAGCTACCAACAACTCCCTAGAAAATAGGGACACTTGGATCCCTAACTCAAGAATAACTCTTCCTTGATTGTCACTCGCTTGACTGCCAATGAACTCAGCTTGCTTGGTTGTCATAGACACCTAGCAGATGAGATGGAGTGGAGGAATGTACAAATGATTTGAGGAGTTAAGGAGGGAGACCAAATCCTAAAATCTCTCTTGCTTGTCTACTCTAAATTCTTGCACTCAAGTAAACCCAAAACTGCTCCAATTCCTGCACTTAACACACATTAGGCCACATGACATAGTAACTCACTTTTATTCTTCTCCCTTAGCAAAATACAACAAAATTTGTAAATAAATGTGAGAAAAGTCAATTTAATAAGCTGGAGAGTAGCATTGTGACTCATATAATTTACCTATTTATGAGCTTCATTATCACCCCCCTACTAAAATTGTTTCTCATCCTCTTAGAAACCTAGTCATCTATATCTATATCTTCCATAGCCATAGTGGCCTCTCTGACATCCCAAGTTTCTATGGATGGTGTCTCTTCTTGAGGATGGAACCTTACATTTTTCTCTCTTCCCACTGCTTTCTTTCCTCTTCTTCCTTCCTAACTTCCAGCAAACCCAACAGCAAAGGTGGACTAAGATTTAGTCCAATCCAATTGATCTTCAGTCTTTGCATGGCCTTCTTATACAAGGGTTTCCTTTCCAATGCATTTCTCAATCTCTCAGGAGAGCGGTACTCCCTGATCCAAAGACTGTGTGGCAGGTTATTCCATCTCCTTTTGCATGCTTGTTGGCTCTCAGTCCCCAACAATATTAAAGTTTTCTCAAAATGGGAGATTTCATGTTCTTGGGTAGCCAAGTATCTTGGTGCAAGTTAAGCATCATTGGAAATGATGTTGTGGGTACTAATAACAACCATGGAATTTATTTGTTCTTCTCTTATGTAGAGGAGCTCTCTTTCCTTTTTTTCTACTATTATGTTCACCTCCTCAACCCTGGCATCCTCATGACTCATTCAAGATGCAAGGGCCATCAGCTACAAGTCCCCCAACTTTGCATTGGGGTCCCACACATTCAAGTCTATCAAGGCAAGGTATTGCAGGTAGAATTCAGATAATTTGGCCTTTTCTTCAAGGGTTCTCTTGTCACATAGCTCAGTGAATTGCCTATAATCTTGGAATGGTATGGTCCCCTGTTGTGCTAATGCCTTAATTTGAAATTGCATCCATTGATCTTTGGGGTATAGTGCATCTTGGGCGTGGAATCCCCCCAAGGCATGGTTTAGGGCTTAAAGCCCAAGTTTTGACTAAGTCCATTGTAAAGACTCTGCGATTTGTGGGCGTGGAGCACGAAATCATAATAGAGTAATAGAGTTGTTCACCCTTGTTTTCGTAATGTAAGGTTGGTTTGAAAGATCTATCCTTGGTCCATGGACCATGGGATTATATAAATAGAGCGAGGCTCTAAGTGTAGAAAAAAAACAATGAAGCATGATGAATCTAAGGAATTGATTGAATCGAAGTGTAAGTCATGTCTTTGGGTCATAGAGTAGGAGAAGAATCTATAGCTAAGTGCGCATAAGCCTAGTATTCCACAACTGAGTGCGTTGACCCCTACAGCTGAGTGCGCAGGGCAAGTCGAATCTGTAGCCGTGGGAAGAATTAATAAAAGAGAATTTTTACCATATTTCTTTGTATCTTTTCATGTTTATGAATTATTGGGTATGAATATCAAGTTTACTATTTATTTACTGTGCAAACTCATATGAATGTGCTAAATGAGTAAATATAATATAAGACATCTGTTTATGTGAAGATAACTAACTGTTCTAAGAAGATAAGTAAGATCGCTATTGTGACTTAGGGGAATAGTGCAGATTGCTGCTCCAGCAGCGCGAAAGCCCCACAACTTCTAGTTAGGGCTGCGTGAAGGTGAAAATATTAGGGTATGAAGGCTAGGGAAGTGCACGAAGTAACCTGTACAAACGGACTCACTGTTGGACCAAATCAAACCCTCAGACATCTCAAGGATGCAGAAACCTGGTTCCATCACCCCCCCATACTACTTCGGGTGAGACCTCAGTCTGCGCTCCATGGACTGTTGCCAAAAGGACCAGTAGTACAAGGATTTGTTTGGCTAATTAACTTTGAACCTAGGTCAGGCCCCAACAAGTCAACAAATGGTTTTGTTGCCAAGACCGGGATCTACATAGAGATGTTTGATGTCATATCACTGGAATCCAACTAAGGAAAGAATTAAAGATTGGTTAGATAGGAAGATTCACGAGTTCGCGGCACAGGAGAACAGGAATCTGTGACTATCAAAAGAAGAGTGGTTAGACTGCTACCTGTACACAGAGATCCACAAAATTTTCTTCACATCTTTCCCTACTAATCTATACGAATGGATCGCGAAGCTAGAAGATAGCCAAGGAAGGTGCAAGCTTAACAGACCTATTATGTGGACTCCAGAATTGGTGCACAGATTGGAAGCATCGGAGGATAAGATTGCGCATGTTGTTGATCACTGGCTCGATCAAATCATAGGATGATTTATCACTGAGATTGCGGTAGATACTTCAATCAACTATAGCAAGGTAGAACAACGTTTCCTCAAAGAACCATGAGGTAAGTACGTTAAGTCTTTGAACACTTGGATTAAAATCCTACTGTGTGAAAAGTGGTTTATGTGAATGCATTGATGTTTCGGGCTATGCGAAGTGTGAGAATTTATAGAAACAAAGGTAGTGCATAACTGGAAACTAGCCCCTTGATTTCACCTCCACGAGGGGATGAGGAAGAGCTCACGAAGGTCTCACCAAGAAGTGTGATCAATTTGATAAGGCAAAGGATTATGCGCATACCACCCCCACCCACACCACCGCCAGTTTCACCATCTTCACCCCCATCTTTGCCCATACCACCTCCACCACCACCACGAACCAATATGGCAAGCGTGATAAAGTTGCTAGTGTTCAAGGGAGTAGGAAATGAAGATCTGGACCAATTTTAGTTCATGATAAAATCTATATGGGAAGCGCAGGAAGTCATAGATGAAAATATAAAGAAAGAAACATTGGTCAATGCTCTACAAGATCGCACGATGACCTAGTACATTAAGCATTCTAATGAAAATCCGAATGCAGGGATCGTAGACATCCAAACTACATTGAACAGAGAATCTAGCAGACCAAAGTTAGAGGTGCAGTTGATCATTGGGTTCAAGGAGATCATGATGCTACCAGGTGAGACTCCTTGGGCATTGGATCAGAGACTGAAGTGTACAATTTGCAAAGCTAATATGACTTTGACGGATGGACAACACCACGAATGGTTTGTAGCATCACTAACGCCGCATTTAAGGAATGTGTTGTCACAACAAAGGCTAAAAACTCAAGCTAAGGCCTTGGAGATCACGATGAGACTACATGATACCCCGATACAA
This sequence comes from Pinus taeda, assembly GCA_000404065.3. Classification (NCBI taxonomy): domain Eukaryota; kingdom Viridiplantae; phylum Streptophyta; class Pinopsida; order Pinales; family Pinaceae; genus Pinus; species Pinus taeda. The sequence goes on from APFE031754009.1 coordinate 49,754, forward strand.
GATCCTAACCTGAGAGTTCAGCAGATCCACGCACAGTTGAAAAACTTGTGCCTTGAGATGCAGAGTCTGAAACAGGACAGAACAGCTTGCCCAGAGGTGCACGACGAGGTATGGTGTGTTAAATGTAAGGGTCAGGGCCATGACAAGGACCATTTCCAAATGTTCATGAATTACCTTGTGGGAGGAGGACCAATGTTGTTAAGACCAGAGGCAGAGGAAGGACCCAGCACGACGCCTCCATTATGGTGCACAATTTTTCAAATAGGGGGAAAGCATGCTACGGACTACTGCCATTTACTACAGAAGTACACGCAGAATTCGCAACATTTGTTCTGTAATTTCTATAGGTCAGTAGGAAATGATGAGTGCACCTTTAGAAGCTATGAGCTGATGATGGATAGGAATCCTGCCTACAGAGTTTAGACCGAAATGTGGGCCCTTTACCAGAACACAGGGATGGCGTGAACTGGATTTCAAGGGTGCAGGCGAGGCCAAGGTGGAAGAGGACCTGGAAGAGGTCGCGAATAGTTGATATGTTACAATTGTAGAGGGCCAGGACATTATGCCTACAGTTGTACAAATCTGACGCGTCCATCATGCTTGTATTGTACATTGTTTGATCATGAGATGGAGGATTGTCCTACACTGATAGCAAGGTTGCATGACAAAGGAGTGCTCCAACCTCCCCCAACTCAAAACCTGCAAATGATGAGGTCTAAGCCACGTGAGGAAGACCCTAATGTGAACATTGTCCTCCAAAGTGGAATTGCGATAGGGGATGATAAAGGAAAGCAGCCTAAAGATAGTACTTAGGTTCGCAAGGCTCCGATGAAAGAACCAGAGTTTGATTTGGATCATGCTAAGGAAACCTTCATGGAAGCTAGGAAGAGCTTTGTTGATGCCTCCACTTTAGGAAGCAAAGATAGGCCGGAGATGGAAATGGACCCATCGATGCTCACACCGTTCCTAGAAACATGCATGAAGTTGTTTCACAACAACAAGGTTGTAAAGGGATTGCAGGAACTTAGAAATAGATGCACTGGGACCGTGCTACGAGAATGGCGCATAGTCCGGAAGATAGGAAAGTACACGACAAGGACGGGAAGAGAGATGAGATTGACCGCGTAGATTGGGGAATATGAGATGGACCAAGTGATTCTGGATCTAGGATTGGATGCAAACGTTCTGCCGAAGCAGACGTGGGAGCGCATGGGGAGGCCTATGCTGCAATGGTCTCCTATCCAACTGCAAATGATGAACTAGAAAAAGATCTTACCGATGGGAAGATTGCAGGGAATCACCATAGATATCAAGGAGCAAGCACACTGGCATATTTTGAAGTGATAGTGATTGTTGATGACAGCAATCCCTACCCTACGCTATTAGGGATAGATTGGGCCATTGACATGAATGGGGTGATAAAACTGAAGAAGCACAAGATGATTTTTGAGAAAAATTCTCTACGTGTAGTCGTACCTTTGAACCCTACAGAAGGATCATGCTACACGGAGCCAGTGCGCAACTATGAAAGCGACGATGAATTGGATTGCATATACAAGATAACCACGCGAGAGTAAGATTGGGTAAATCCCACAATGGATGGATGAATCCCATGGGAGCACAAAAGCTCTTGTACATCAAATTCTGATGAAGAGATAGAGCGATGGAAAAACTGGTTACACAAGGTAACCATGCTCAACTGTAACATGATGACAAGATCACCGCACTACATATCAATGAAGGTAAGGGATCTGCCTACGTATGATGGGTTAAGAGAGGTAGGTGATTTCTTAAATAGATTTGAAAGGGAGGTGCTAGAATAGCAATGTTTCGAGGCTTTGAAATGGGTACTACGCACTACGCCCGCGAGGTGGTGGGGCACACACCAAGAAAGCTTTGGGGACTGGTTCGAATGTAGGAGAATGATGTGCATGCGGTTTGGGAAGCCTAAGATGCAATTAGAAGACAAGTACGATGGACAGAATGATCCATGTGTGCACCTGTCTAGATGGATATAGGCATATATAAAAAAAACCTGGGCGGATGCACACAAACTTTGTGTTAGGAGACACAGTCAGTAAGCATATGTGGGCAAGGCAATGGCGCGAATGAACCCTCCGGTTGGAACAATGTAGTATGGAAAGAACAAGTGTGTAGAAGGTTATCCACACAGAATCCTTTAACGAAGTATGTGAAGCACTGAATAAGGTACACAATGCGCAGCGAACTGATTGGGACTTGTGCATACCAGCGGTTCTGTGGGCTTATAGGACTACGTGCAAGAAACTGACAGAGGAGATGCCTCCTATGTCAGAGTATGGAGTGAACACTATAATATCCATAGAGTATAAAATGCCTAGTCCGCGCATAGCAGCACCGGTAGATACGACGGCTTATGGAACCTTGGAAGAAGGGATCGCAGCTGAACGGAGTACAACACTTGGGACCTAAGGAAGAAATACAAAAAGGTGATCTTAGGCTCCAAGAACTTATGAAGGAAAGGGTGTGATTAAGGGAGAAAAGTGCTCTGGTGGAAGCGGAAGTTAAGAAGCATGAGGATGAAATACAGAAATATTTTCTCGATAACAAAACCAGGGTGATAAAATAGGGTGCGCACGATCACGTTGATGAATTTGGGGACTACCACCGAGAGTTGATCAACCTGATGTGTTGGCTTAGACCACATATTACTAAATTAATCATCCATGGTGGCACGCTGCAGATGATAAAATGTGCGACACAGCCAGTAACAATAAAAGGTGGATGTTTTCCAAGAAAAGTGAGGGATGACCGGTTGAAACCCTATATGAGTGGCGTGGCCACCTGACTAGCCATGGGAAGTATAGTCTTAGCACTCCAAGCAATTGAAAGGAGGCGTGGGACTATAAACTACAATGCCCGGGAGCTGCGCGATGTCAGCACTACGCGCAAAAGAAAAGTGTCACAAGGTTTGCGACCATGCAAGGGGGGCTACGCTTCCGCATGGGTTGTCTGGAAAGTGACCGTTGTATTCACTATTCATGACGTGATGCTTGACTTGAGACCAAATGGAATAAGTGGCAGGCATTTAAGATGTGCTTTATGGGCAAGATTTGGGAAAATTTGCTGCCAAGGGAGCATTAATGAACCGGATTTGGGGGGAATGGTCAAATTCAAATTCAAAAGGCACTATAAATTACAAAGGGCTTCCTAGCAAACAACACTTGGTCATTTGCGAATTGAGTGGTCATATGCCTTGTGTATTCTGAGCCACAACCTGGTTGCCCTATGCAGAGTGTTGATTGAGCCCCTGATTGAGCGATTGAGAGATTTCTGGGCGAGCAAGATGGAAACATCTGAGGAAGATAGGGAAATTGCAGAGATGATCGCCGAAGAGGCTGCACAGGCTCTGATAGTGGAAGATGCCCTTGAAGGTGCCAGGATTGTTGCAGAAATCCCTAAGTCACCGCGTACACTGAGGCTAAAGAAAGATAAACAACCAATGATTCTGGTGCATGTGTCCCTGCAAAACCAGTTACGCACCAGACTAACGATGGAGGAGAAAGGGAAAGAAGTTAACTTGGAAACCGACGAGGAGGAAGAAGACCGGGAAGACATCATAATTGAAGAAGAAGAGGATGAGGGCATGGAGGAAGACACTGAGCCTGCACACCCTCCAAAAAAGTTTCTCGTGTATATCCCCTCGCGAAAGGGGAAGGAAAAAGTACCCAAGGACCTCGAAGAGAGCAAGAGATCTCTGTAGACTCCGCTCCTCCCTAATGATATCATGTTGAGGGGACACACCTAGGATGGGTGCCAAACTTGAAATTTGAAGATTGGGATCTCGTTAACCACGATAAATTCCCTCACCTAGAGACCGTGCAAATCATGAAGCCCAAGCAGAACACCACGATGAGGGTTATAGAATTAGAGTCGCGAAAGTGGTTACGCAGAGTGGAAAAAGCAGGGTTATTAAACCTGCTCTGGGTGCCACATTTCCACCGCACCCCGATGACAATCTTTGTCATCAGGAAGTTGCTTTTCCTGGCGCATGGTGGGTGTTTATGGCTGGAGGATCCCATCCCCATCACAGACCACTTAATCCACCGCATTATTAGTCTTTCATGTAAAGAAGAGGACCCTGCAGGCATCTCGAAGGGGAAGAGCAGCTATTTGTCCATCAAGGAGGCCATGAAGAAGAAATAGAAGCTCGAGAAGAAGAAAAGGGGCTACACAATCTCAAGTATCAACAACAAAGCAGTCAGGGTGGTGACTCAGATATTGGCGGGAAAGGTCATGCGGAAGTGTTGCGTGGACGAGGTACCTGTGCTAGTGGTGGCACTTGCTGAACAATGCACGGAGGGGGTCCAGTTTAACTGGTCCAAGTTCTTGTTTAAGAAGTTCTTGGAAAATTTCTGTGAGGCACAGGAACAAGGAAAAGCGTTCCACTATGCATGGATTTTGTTGTCCATAATGCTGGTGGTAGGGTAATTACCAGAGGACATCCAGTTCCCCACAATTGTGAGGGATCTGTCAGAGGCCGCGAAGTACGATTCACTGTCAGCCACGAAAGACATGAACCAGATCTACAACAACAAGATATTCTGGGTGTTCATGGAGATGAACATCAGAATGGGGATTAACCACAAGTCGTGGTTATCACCCACTGTCCACAATAGCCTACAAAGTTTTGCAGAATTTAAAGTGGATTTTCACTACATATATCTCAGAGCATCCAAAAACATGACCAAGAAATGGAGTGAGCTACCCTTCATTGCCACCAATTATGTGATTTTTGATGTACTAGAGACATGGCCACCGAAGTGGCATGCCCTAGACATCGTCGCGGTAGAGAAGGCTATTGTGCAGAGGAAGAAAGAGGAGGCCAAGTTGTACATGGCATAGTTGGTAGAAAATAGAAGGCAAGAAGCAGCAGCAGCAAAAATGCAGGAGGCATGAGACACTACGCAGGCAACAACAAAATAGAAAAAGGCCACAGTAGTAGTAGGATAGGAGGTAGCTGAGAAGGCGTGCAAGGGCCAGAAGTCGCCATCACATAGGTAGCAGAAAGAAATGGGAACAAAGGAAGAAGAGGGCAGTGCATACCCACAAACAGCATCAACACAATTAAAGCACCAGCCCCCAAGCGAACGGACGGGGCCGCATAAGAAGGTGAAAGCATCCAAGCTGGTGATCGACCCGATCACCCTTACTAAAGGTGATCTACATGACATAGGGGAGACAATGTGCAACGTCACCATAGAGGCCCTCCAGAACTTTGTGGAGGAGAATCAAATTGTGTTGGGGGCCTCCAAGTGCAGATTCAGGAGTTGCAGGTGCGCACTCCTCAGGCTGGTACACTTTCAACTAGCTTCGCAGTAGGGACAGTTGCAGCCGAGAAAATGTTATGCACTCAGACAAACAACATAACAGTGATGCCATAAGGGGCACTAGTTACAACAAATGAGTCTGATAGGCCTACGGTTAGTGCACTAAAAGGGACAGGGATCAACATGGTTGCGCTCCCACGGGAGATGCTCTATGTTCTATATGATGGGATTACTGCAGAACTGTGGGCTAGAGAGGGTCGCGCGTTGCAAGTGCTAAGTGAGCAAAAGATCAACATGGAGCAGTTGATCTTGCAACGTGACAAGGATGTGTCGCAGAATAGGCAGATCGTATAGGTACTGGAAGAAGTCTGCCAGATGGTCCCTGAGCTAGCCATCCCAGCAGACACACTAGCAGAGGCGCATCCACAGATTAGCAACAGGGGTGTGCGAGGTGCGAGAAGAAATGACCAAGGTTCAGCTAGAGTTGAGCCTTTAGATAGAAGAGCTACAGTTGAAAGCGTAGCCTTCCACCCCTCCAGAGGTAAGAGAACAACATGCCAATATTATTACATTGGGGATGGAAGAGATCAGTAATGCAGTAAGGGACTGCACCAGAATGTTGGAAGAATCCTTCGAGGTCCTCACCAATCTGCAGGAGGACCCTAACATCCAGTGCTTAGAGACAGAGGCACGTCAGCTCCAGCAACAGTATGATAGTGTCAAAGGGAACGTGTAGACAGTGGCCCTCGCTTAGAGGCTAGTGCGAATGCAACAGGCCAAAGCACTGAAAGAGCAAGTGGATGTAGCACAACATAGAGAATCAGTTTTGAAGACACGCATTCAACCCTGGATCGATGAGGCCTTCATCATTACTGCAACAATTGAAGGCAAGCTCGCACAAATGCAGGGACATAGGAATAAATCCAGGAAAGCTGTTTCGACATCGTGGTCTCGGAACAACATGTACAGGAGATTCAGCAGGAAGCCGCTCAATGCGCTACCGACCTTGCAGTTATTCAAGCAAAGTTGGAGGGTCTCCGCGCAAAGATCTTTGCACCGACAAAGTGACTTGAGGGTGAGTCACGATGTTTGTGTTGGGGGCCTGTTGGGCATGGAATCCCCCCAAGGCATTTTTTGGGCCTTAAAGCCCAAGTTTTTACTAAGTCCATTGTAAAGACTTCGTGATTTGTGGGCGCGGAGCGTGAAGTCATAATAGAGTCATAGGATTGTCCACCTTGTTTTTGTAATGTAAGGTCAGTTTGAAATATCTACCCTTGGTCTGCGGACCATGGGATTGTATAAATAGAGCAAGGCTCTAAGTGTAGAAAAAAAACAATGAAGCATGATGAATCTAAGGAATTGATTGAGTCAAAGTGTAAGTCATGTCTTTGGGTCGTAGAGTAGGAGAAGGTTTTGCAGCTGAGTGCGCAGAGGCCTAGTAGTCCGCAGCTGAGTGCATGGATCCCTACAGATGAGTGCACAGGGCAAGTCAAGTCTGTAACCGTGGGAAGAATTAATAAAAGAGAAGTTTTACCATATTTCTTTGTAGGTTTTCATGTTTATGCATTATTGGGTATGAATAGCAAGTTTACTATTTATTTACTGCACAAACTCATATGAATGTGTTGAATGAGTAAATATAATATAAGACATATATTTATGTGAAGATAACTAAATTTTATAAGAAGATAAGTAAGATCACGGGTGTGACTTAGGGGATAGCGCAGATCGTTGCTTTAGCAGCGTGAAAACCCCACAACCTCTAGTTAGGGTTGTGCAAAGGCAACTATATCATGGTGCGAAGGCCAAGGAAATGCACGAAGGGGCTCATAGTTGGACCAAATCAAACCCTTAGACATCTCAAGGGTGTGGAAACCTGATTCTAGCAGCCCCCCATACTACTTCGGGTGAAACCTTAGTCCCCGCTCAGCGGGCTGTTGCTGAAAGGGCTAGTAGTACAAGTATTTGTTTAGCTAATTAACTTCGAACTTGGGTTAGGCCCCAGCAAGCCAACAATGCATATGCTTTGGATGGCAGCCTGCATTGAAGTGCCTCCAAGGAGAGGATTGACATGGTGGCCAATTGGCTCTCCTTTTCTTGCAACTTCCTCCTTAACGATGTGTTTTTTGCCTACAATTGTGTTCTCATGGTGTATTCTCTATCTCTCAATTCACTCAACTCCTTACCCATCTCTAGGAGTTTTTCTTCCATATGGCCCACATCTTCTACTTTATTTGACTTAGCAATTTGCATCCATCGATGTGTCCTTTCTCTTTCTTTTTCAAGTTCAAAGAAGAGAGGGATTGCAAATTTTTGTGGTATCACTCTACCTCCCTCAATGAACTTGTAGTAGGAGTTTAGATTTGGTTATGGGCTAGGCTCTTGCAACTCTGGAAAATATCTCTCAAATGTCTTTGGAGAATTTTCCCCCTCCTATACCTGTGGTGTTGCTTCCTTGTCTTATTTATGCCCCTGCTGCTCTTCCTGTGGCTTTTTCTATCTTTCCTGTAGCACTGCCAGTGTTTCCTGTAGCACTGTTTGGGGATCATGTATCAAGCCTTTTCCTTTCTATTGGGAGGTTACAGGTGCATTGGTTTACTTAGATGATGTTGAACTAGTGATAGGCTTCCTGACATAGGTGATAGTAGCCTTTAGGGTTGCTTTTGATGACATGACTCTCTCAACCTTCATTCCCATAGACTCTAGCTCCTCTTGCGTGTTTGGTGATTCTTCAATTTTGATGGTGGTTTTTGTTGGTGTTTGTGGCTTCCCCTGCTTAATCCTAGTGCTTCTTCTTGTTTTGAAATAGAGGGGATTCTGCCTTACCTTTTCCTCTTGGACTTGATGGGTGTGCTCTAGGCAGCCAAGGCAGGAATTGCCTCCTTTTTAGTAGGTTTAGGAGAAAATATTGGGGATATCTCCTCTTCTTCAAGTGTAGTATTTTTCGTAGGTCTGGTCTCTACCTTCTGCTCCTCCTCTCCTTCTTTTTTTTCTTCTTCCTCCTCTTCTTTTTCTTCTTCCTCTATTTTTTCTATCTTTGTTTCTTCTTCTCCTTCTTCCTCCTCTTTTCCTTCCTCTTCCTCTTCTCCATCCTCTTCCTCCTCTTCCTCTTCAACGCTAGAGGTTGGGGTCCCACCATGTTCAAGGACTTTGGTTTCAAGGAAAGCTTCTTTGTCCATGTCTCTAAATATGGACCAAAGAACAGGAATTCTCAATTGGCTTAAGGCATATTTCATTATTAGGTTGATGAGACCATGGTGTGCTAACTACTGGTGTTTCCCCTCTTTCACCTTCTGACTCATGTCTATGATCAATGTTAAAAGGAAATAAGGCACATTGAACCTTTGGTTTATGGGTACTTTAGCTTTGAATCTCAACTCATAGAGGAGCGTGAATTGGTATCCATAGACTACACTTAGTCTCCCTTCACAATAAATATACTTTAGGATGTGGTAGCCCACATCATCCCAAGGACAGGGAAGACTCTCCCTTCAGACCCAATTTTTGTCTTCAATTTCATTTTCATCATTTAGGAAGAAATTTTTCTTAGCAAAGGTGTTGCTAACCTTGTCCTCCTTTCTCCATTAAACCCCTATAAGAAGTGTTGTCACTCAGTTGATCACATCAAGGTTGATGGTAATGGACATCCCTCTCACCATAGTGGTAGCACTTATTCTTTCTTGAGGGTTTAATGCCATGGAAAACTCATATGTTATATCATCATTGTATCCCTTGAGCAACCCAAAGAAGCCTAAGCAGTGATGCATCCTGAAGATATCTACCACAAGGGGATGAAGGTGAATTCTTGATGTATCTATGGGTTCTCTTCTGTTGAATCCCCCTCCCATTTTATTCTCTGTTTTAGCTCAGTGCACTAGGTTTTGTAGGATAGCTTTAGTAAGGATTTCAGGGTGGCTGAGAGCTTAATATTTTTAGTGGATTACTATAATTTATATAGTTCCATATAGCCACATAATTTTTCTTATATAGCCCCAAACTCTGTCTAATTCCCAAGCTTACTATAATTACTAAAAGATTACAAAGTATATCAATTATCAAAGCATGGATAGAGGATATATGGGCCACTTACTTCTCACTGTAATGCTTCAGATTATGCCAATTTATGACCAAGTTGACCCTAGGCACCCCCTTGCAGTCTTCCTGTGGAATTCCAGTGCTTCCTATAGCTCCCTATAGGCTTATGTGTTTCCTGTAGTTGTCTCCTATAGGATGGTTAGAGCAGGTTTTTACTTTTCGATGGTTTCCCGAGGTTGTCCCTATCTCCTTGATCTCCAAATGAGAAAAAGAGTGCATGAAAATTTGGGGTTTTATGCTATTTATGGTATAGGCTTAGAGCATTGTGTTGGTTGGAAGTGGTACAAGATTTCTTAATTAGGACCACTGGCCCATCATTGGTGATCCTTCACTTGCTCCTTGTAATCATCACCCACTCCCTCTTAACTTATTCAACCACCTTTTTAACTGATTCCCATTGATGTGACACTTTGACGTGGCATTTTGACAGAGAGTTAACGTTTTTTATCACGAGTTGAGGGTGGCCGAGTTAACTGGACACCTCCAGCTTATAAAAAGACCTTTCTTCAACATTTATACATTTTCCATTATATCGTACTTAGGGAATAGTTGTGTAAGTTTCCATACTGTGCCTACCTTTTATTGATCAATGCATGATGGAGTATTTTCCTTCTGTGTTGTTGCTCAGGGAAGTGCTCCTTTTCTCTCTTCGTTTGTATTTCTTCCGGATTGAATAGTTCACTTCTTGTCTATTCATGTGTGTAGGTGCTTGATATATCTTTGTTGTCGTCGCCGATGTGGAGCCTGGCTAAGAGAAACAAGGTGTTCAAAGATGATGGTACTCATCCTTGTTCTGGTTGGGAAGAAAAATTTAGTCTCAAGTTGGTTATAGTAATTGAACATGTTGTTACACGAGATCCTGTAGCTACCTCTTTTCTTCCTTTTACAATGATTTTTTTCTCAGGGGGATGTTGGGTAGTGGTGTAGGGGTTGGAGGATGATGGAAGAGCTCTGACAGAGTAGTGAATAGCTTAGGCAAGAGAGGACATGTCCTCTGGTTTTTTCATTATATTTTGGACATTTTCCTGTGTTTTGTCTTGAATGAGATAGAGCTAGGTATGGGTATGGTGATTTGGACTAGGGATGCATGGATGATGGGTGAGTGGTTTGATGAAGTGTAAGGTTCCTGATCAACCTAGAAGAGGAATTCATGATGATTTTCTTATCAGGTCCCCTTTCATGTAGCATTTCAAGACTTCCTGTAGTGTTATATGATCTTCCTGTAGTAGCTACAAGACATCGTGTAGCAAGCTAGAAAATGCAAAAAAATTGTTTTTTGATGCCCAAAAATGGATATGAGTGGTAGGCACATGGTTGGCATGGATGAGATGGAGTTAATGGAGGGAGAAATGGAATTAAACTTGGCATGTTGTCCCTGTAGCTCTGAATCTTTCACTACCTTAAAAACCTACAAAATCATAGAATTTATTAGTGGACAGGTTTGAGTTCCCTGCCATGGTATTATTTTTTATTTTTTTCTTATTTTCTCTCTTATTTTGTTTGAAAGACACACATGCTTCCTCAAGATATGTTTTCAACCTACCTACCTACCCTGGACGCCTCAAGGGAGGTTTTCACCCAAGGATCTTTTCATTTTTTCTTTTTTCACTCCTGGGATGCCTTAAGGAAGTTTTCAACCCAAGAGTTGGCCTCAGGTGCCTTATAGAGGTTTTCATCTAGGCCTCTTATTATTTTTTTCTTTTTTTCTTTTTCTTTTTTCACAAATAAAAATAATTTTCAAGAATTGTACGACTTGGAAGCTAGGACACTTTCCAACACATTTACCTCCTTACTAATGGTGTTGATGAAATCCTCCCTGGACATAGGTATTTTGTAAGCTTTCAATATGTATCCATTGACAAGCAAGAGAATACCTTTCTCATAAATTTCCCTTATTTGAACAACCCTATTTTCATGGCGCTTCTCTATCAGGTATGGGCCTAACCACCTTGTCATGAATTTTCCTTTGAAGTCCTTGAACCTGGAGTCATATAGCAAATCCCAATCCCCTTCTTGAAAAACCTTGTCCTTGGTGTTCTTATCATGCCAAACGTTCCTTTGTACTTGGATAACTTTAGTGTGTAGGAGGGCCTACATCCTCAATTCATCCAGACCATTCAGTTGGAGTAGCCTCTCCTATTGTGCCTTTGTAACATCCAAAACCAATTGTGTTACCATTCTCAAGGTGTTTTACTCAAACTTGATGGATAGAAAAGCCTTATTTCCATACAACAAGTCATAAGGGGTGAAAGCAGTGGTTGTCTTCCAAGTTGTACTATAGGCCCAAGTGGCCTCCACCAGTCTATCAACCCAATCTTTTCTACTGCTATTCACAACCTTGGTGAGGATGACTTCCAATGCTATGTTGGTGACCTCTACTTGGCCATTGGCCTGAGGATGATAGGAATTTTACTTCTTTTGTTTTATCCTATGCTTCCTCAACAAATTTTCAATCAAATGTGATGTGAATTGAGCACCTTGATCAGTGACTAAGTGATAGGTTCATTTCAATTAACGTATTTAATACTTTCCCCAAGTTAGAGAAATCCTCTAGGAAGTCACACCCATTGGGAGTGAAATCATCCATATATATTTCTACAGAGTCGTGGACTAGCTCAGTAAAGATGCTCAGAACTTCCCTTTGAAAAGTGGTAGCAGAATTACATAATCCAAAAGGAAGGACCCTATAAGCAAATATACCCCAAGGACAAGTGAAGGTGTTTTTATCTTGGTCCTCTGGGATGATCTGGATCTGATTATAACCATTAAATCCATCCATGAAAGAGAAGAACTTATTCCCTACATGACCATCCAAGACTTGATCAATGAAAGGTAGAGGAAAATGGTCTTTCTTAGTGGCTTTGTTTATCTCTCTTTAATCCACATACATCCTCCACTTTAAATTATTCTTTGGGACCAAAACTAGAGGGCACACCCACTCACTATCTGAGATGGGGTAAATGAACCCTACATCCAACAACTCCTTCAATTCTTATTTGACTATGTCTTTGAGGGAGAGGTTCATTCTCCTCTCACTTGTTTGCATCCTTCCTTAATTTAGATGTGATGAGTACACACCAAAGGATGCACTCACTTCATTTCCTTATAGCTCTAGGCAAAAGCATCCAGGTTCTCTCTCAACATGTTGCACAACTTCTCTTCCTAATGTGCTGAGAGAGCGGTTAATTTTGAATGTTTTAGATGAACCAAATTCTACCATTTTGACATGAGCAGGAATTGAATAAACTGGGCACAAATTATTCTAAGGTGTATCTTCATATTTCTTCACAAGCTCATTAAGAGGCATCGTATTGGGGGCCTAATTCTTAAGGATTTGACCAATGAGGTCATCTTCATCAGGTTGTCCCCCTTCTATAATAGCAGCTAGGGTACAGATTGGTATGATGTGGTATGGTATACTTCATCTTCCTCCTCCTCTTCCAACCATAAGGGTAAGTCATGCTCTAGGGATTGTTGAGCAGGAGGGTACAAGACCAACTATTTGGACAAATGTCCATTCTTAATGGTCATGTTCCCAGCTCTAGCAGTTAGGTAAGCATCAGCAGTGGCTAGCCATCACCTTCCAAGGATGAGAGGATAATCATTGAATTTGGTCTGGGGCTGGAGAACTAAGAAGTCAGGAGGGTACTCCTAGGAATAAATAGAGACCATCACATCCTCAACAACTCCATCAGGAGCTACTGTGGATCTATCTACAAGTTGCAATATTGTTGTGATCTTTCTTAAGGATCCTTGGAGATTTAGTTTGAGCATGGTCTCCTTCGTCATCACATTGATGGAAAACCCAAGATCAATCAAGGTGTGGGGGGAATGATTCCATCAATGTGTACATCTACCACAAGACTTCTAGGGTCTATATACTTCGGGTAAATCACTCTCCCCAGCATTAAGTCAGACAATATTCCAATGACATTAATGGTAGGGGTGTATTTCTTTCTCCTCCCAATATGTTTGAAGTCTTTCTCCTTGATTAAACTATTGTAGATGGGGAAATCCTTGATGGCTTGGAGGAGTGGGATTTTAACACACAAGTTTTTCAATTCTCCCAGAATTTGTTACGAAACCAGCTCACAAAAGGATAGAAAAGATAGATCAACACCTTAGAATTCAGCCTCTTCGAGGGGGCAACCTCCTTTACATTACATAAATGAACAATTCTTGGATGATTCAAATGACAAAACCTCCTTTCTATATATAGGAGTCTAAGGAGTCATAAATATAACCCAACCAACCTAACAATAATAATATAAAGCCACAAAAATAATAATAAAGGGATTCTATGGGGCACAGTAATAACAATATGGGGGCAATAGGGGCACAAAAATATTAATAAGGGGTATAACTACAATAGTAATGGGGTAATCACTAGTATTGTAGGGACCCAACATTTCCCTTCATAAAATGCTTCATTTATCATTCATCCTTATACAATTATATTCATTTATAGATTAAAATGAGGAAAATATCAGCTAAAGTTGGATGAAAGTATTTGGTGATAGAATAGGAAAATTTAGTACAAAAAACTAATTCTTTTCTATCTTTATATGCAGAGATGCCGATTGGGCAAAAGTTGTTCAGTTGGCAGAATAGCATGAGGCCATTAAAGGGAAAAGCTACAGTGTCTTGGGTAGGCAAGGAAGCAGAAGATCAGTTCGAACATTCCTATTTTATCACATGATCAGATTTTATAATGCGAAATCCTTAGGATCCCCTGATCCTGAGGATTCACTTTTATCCAGTTTCTCTTTTATGTTATATATAAAGCCAAAAGGCAATTAGAGACAGTTCAGAATTTTGATAATCTATAATTATTCTTTTTAAAACATATACACTATTATATCAGTGACTTCGTCAGCTATTACTTGAAATTAATGAAAGAAGGTTGAGTTCGATACATCTTCATATTCTGAGTTCTTATTAAGTAGAGGCTTCTGAGGACTTTGGGCCCAGTCACAAGAAGTTCCACTTCTCCTTTGTGTTATAGTTTTATATTTAGTCTTGATTATTGATTTAATGTTCAATTATTTCATTTATCATGAAGGTTTGTGATATTGATTCAAACTACTGTTCAATTAGATTCAGAGTGAAGCTGTGAGATACACTTAATGTAGCGCTTTGATTGGAATGAGTGAATTTGTGTTGATAGAAGATGGGTGTTCATTTGAATAGATGTTATCATAGATCTTGAGAGACAAGACTGATTAAATTCTATAGATTTCAATATAGATCCTTTGCTATTTAGGAGTACTTTATCAATATTTTTTGTTCAATTACCGATTGCTGTTCAATTACCGATTTTTATTGTTGTTCATTTATTGTTGTTGTTCAATTGGGAAATGTAGATTGATTTGGGTTGTTATAGATTAACAATGCTGATTCACTAGTTATATTTTTTTTACTTGATTGAGTATGATTAGTCTTAAGTTTATTTGAATGATTCTAAGTGTAATCCTTATTTTCATTCAGTGTCAATTGATTTCACAAGTTTCATAGAATTGCAGAGTGTGTCGAAGAGTATTTCCTTCATAGATAGTTCTTTTAAGAATTGTGTGAATTGAATTGAAGAGTTAGCTTTTAGTGATTGCAACGATTCATCATTCGATAACCTCTAGATTCACCGCACATACTGTGTTGGAACTCTTGAGATAAAAGGACTTACCTCAGGTTGACAACTAATGTAAGGATTAAGATTGTCTGTAAAAAGACATCTTAGTGACCCAACATTTTGGCGTTGTTGCTGGTGAGAGCGTTTCATGTGATTGTTTTTATTTCTTTACTATAGGAGAATTAGGTTTTAAAAACAAAAGCTAAGAACCTGCATACCTAGCAAGTAAAGTGCTTGCTTACCTACCCGCTTTACAACAAAACCTTAGAGGTTAAATAGGAATTTGTTTTTATGAATGACTAGAAACAAAAAGATAGAAAAAGAGGATAATCCTCCACCAAAAACTACAAAACCCAAAGGATTAGTGAACCTTGGGAGAACAACCTTTATAGACGAAATCTTAAGAAGAGTAGAGTCTCAAGCATCAGTAGGATTCCAGGCTATACCTGGAAAAAGTTCTAGTGTTATCCCTCAAGCAGCAAGCTCACCATTTGCAGCTCATGCTGAGATTCAAAGCCAAATAGGAGGATCAGAATAGGGTTTTCAGGCTACAATAATTTTACACTATGGCCCTCTACAAGAGGAAAAATCCTGTAACTTAAGTGTGGGGCTGCTAAAGCAGAACCACAGCTGTCTGAACAAGGGTCTCCTGAGATTCCAGACCGAGGAAGTGTTATAAAGCCAGCTGGAGTTGCTAATTCTTTGCTTACTCCAGAAGCGCCCCTTGAAATCCTCGAAGATTATTGGCACATATTTGATCAAATGGTAGATCAACCACCCCAAGGTAAAACCTTGAAATTAGAGTACCCCATAATTGACTAGGTGGCCAATGTCCCTATGAAGGCTATTCCTCTGCAGAGAATCCCAACCTTCCATGGGATGATCACAGAGGATCCTGATGCTTGCTTGTTTGAGTTTGATGTCCTCTATAGAGGGTATGACTATACCACCGACCCACAAACGCTGAAACTATTCCCTTCCACTCTAAAAGGGGCATCTCTAAGATGGTTTATGGGTCTAGGTGGCCCAACCATAAATTCTTGGGATGAAATGAAAACCTCCTTCCTCAAAAGATACTAGTACTTTTGTAAAACTAGGGAACTAAAAGATGAGATTTTCAATATGACTACAAAAGATAATGAGACACTAGAAGAATATGTAGAATGATTTAATTATAATTTGCAAAGTTCTCCACACACTACCCTACCAAAATAATTCCTAAAAGCTATCTTGATTAAAGGAATGAAAGAGGAATGGGTAGAAACTCTAAACTTAATGGGAAAAGGAGATACTTCTTAGGAAGATTACAATGAAATTATTTGTTTGTGTATTAGGTGTTCACAGGGAAGCACACATACATGAGCAACTAGTCGATATCCCATGAGTAGAGGAAGCAAACCACGTAGTGGAGGTGTAACATGGATGGAGATCGACAACCTCCTGGAAGATTTTAAAATGGACATCCTAGGAACTCTTACAACAAAATTGGATGTCCTACAGGCTAAACAAAAATAGGCTTTAGCAGAACAAAATTTGTCCATCTTCTACCCACATTGTTAAAAGAAGAATAGCCAACGGGAATGCTCGTTAGACATGGTTGAGATGTGCGCCATTTGTACTATAGATCACGACACTGAACAATGGTCATCATTACTCAGGTTGAAATAAGTATTCAAAGATGCAGAGGAAGAAATAAAATTGGTATATCTGATGAAACAACGTCGACAATGGCAAGATAAACCTACAGGTATGTCACAAGATGCACCCCAATTCTTTCCTTCCTCGTAGTTTAATCAACAATAGAACCTTGGGGCAGCCTAGCAAGGCCCATCACCCTACCAAAATTGGTAGAGCCTGCCATTCCCTATGACATCCTAGCCAACACAATTTTTTCTAGGAAATGGCTGGCCAAAGTCTCCTTTTACTTCTGTTTGGCAAGGAAATCCCTATCAATCCCAGTGGCCTGCTTCCACCTCTCAAAATCTGAATTGGTCTACAAATTGGCAGTGACCTCTGGGCATATCTAATGTAGCTATGGGGAAGGGCCCTCAACCTCAATCCATACTGTTACCTCCTTAGATATTACAACAGAATTCTCAACCTCTTCTGCGACCACAGTTAGTAGCTCAACCAAACCCAAATCCTAATAACAGACTAGTCTAGTTGGTACAGGTTATTGAAAACCCAAAGTATGAAATTAAGAAGAAAGAATGTAATGAGCTTAGATTTAGGTCAGGACATGTCATCACCCCTAAGGAAAATAGGGACCAGCCTTCAATTGAAAATGTAACACCACTAGTACATATTCCATCACCTGTACATGTTCCACCACTTGTAAATAATAATGAACCAAAGCAAGGGGAAGAAACAGATCAACATGATGACCCTTAAAAACTTATATTCACTTCTCCTTCATTCCCTGAAAGGCTAACGATACCTAAACCGATCGCCTACCCTGATTTCAATCTTGTAGGGGAACTAAAAAAATTGTGTATTAAGATCACTCTCCTCTAGGCCATTCAAGACATTCCCATCTATGCCAAATCAATCAAAGGATTGTGTGTAAAGAAGGCTGTGAGGAAGGTAAAAACTTCACCTACTATCCATGTCATAGGAACCTTATCCGATTTACTTTAGGAGAAGAAACTCCAATAAAGTACGAAGATCCTGGAAACCCCATAGTAACAAATCAGATATATGGCCTCTATTTTCCAAATACACTAGTTGAACTAGGAGTCACCATTAACATATTAACAACAAAAACTTGTCAAGCACTTGGTCTTACAACCTTAGAACCAACCACCACCTTATTAGAACTTGCTGACTGATCAGTGGTAAGATTAGAAGGGACTTTACAAGATATCATAGTTTCTGTTGACTCATGGGAATATCTAGTAGAATTCCTGGTTATAAACCCAAGGAGTAGGTTGGATGGGCATCCTTTGATTTCAGGTCAACCTTGGCTAGCAACAGCTAATGCATATATTGGTTGCCAAGAAGGCAGCATGACTATTACAAAGGGGGATGCTGTAACAAATCTGGTGTTATATCCTCCTACCAAGCCAAGTTTTCCCATTGTAAAAATATGTAAGTAGCCACCAACGTACCTAGAAGAGAGCATCTGTTCACCACTCACAGTAGTGGAGGCATTGGAATTTAAATATCTAACTACAGATGATGTTATCAACAATTTTATAAATTAGCTAGCTAATGTGAGTAATGTACAATGTCAGATGTTGAAAGCAATCCTTGATAACGAAGCCATGGAAGATCCCCTGAAGGATATAGACGACCAACATATTCAAATGACTGCTATTCCTAACAACAAACTAGTTGAGATCGAGCCAGAAAAAGTTCTGAATATCAATGCTGATCTAGATAGTGAACAACAGTAAAAGCTTATCCAGGTATTGTAGAAAAATAAAGGGGCTTTTTCCTAGGATTATCCTGATGTGAAAGGGATAGACCCATAACTATGAACACACCACATTTATACAGAGAAGGATGCTTGACCCATCCAACAGCTTGAATAGACGTTGAACCCACACCTCAAGGATATTGTAAAACAGGAATTGCAGAAGCTACTGGATGTAAACTTTATTTATCCTATCTCGGATAGTAAATGGGTCTCTCCATTGGTGTTCGTCCCTACAAAAAATGGGAAGTGGCATATTTGTGTAGACTATCGAGAGATAAACAAGGCAACACAGAAAGATCACTTCCCCCTCCCATTTATTTATCAAGTCCTCGATACGTTGGTAGGGAAGCAGTTTTTCTCCTTTTTATACAGCTTCAGTGGTTACAATCAAATTCAAATTGCCCCTGAAGATCGGGACAAAACAACCTTCACCTATCCTTGGGGCATATTCGGATACAGGGTATTTCCATTTGGCTTATACAATGCCCCAAGCATGTTTCAGAGAGCTATACTAAGCATCTTTGCTGATCTAATAAATGAAGGACTGGAGGTATATATAGATGACTTTACTCCATATGGGGATGATTTTGATCAAGCATTGCAAATGCTAGAGAAGATATTAGAACAATGCATTTCTACCAGGTTATGTTTAAGCAATGTCAAGTATCACATGATGATGAATGAGGGCATGATCCTGGGCCATTTCATCTCTACAGCAGGAATACAGGTAGATCCAGCAAAAATACAAGTAATTCTTTTATTGCCTACCCCCTACACCCAAATAGAGGTACGTAGTTTTCTGGGATATGCAGGTTATTATCGTAGGTCAATCAAGATTTTTTTATAGATTGCGGCACCTTTATATGCTCTAACTGGAAATGTTGATTTAAGTTGGCCTGAAAAGTGTGACACAGCTTTTGTAGGTTTAAAGAAACTAGTCGCAACAACACCAATATTATGTGGACCAAACTGGGAGCTTCCTTTCCACATCTCCACAGACGCATTAGATGTAGCTATAGGTGTTGTCCTCAACCAGGAGGAGGACAAGAAACCTTATGCTATATATTATATTAGCAAAAATATCACTTCCATAGAACTCAATTATACAGTGACAGAAAAATAATGCTTAGTTGTTATTTATGCAATAAACAAATTTAGACACTATATAACTGGCTACCAAGTCTTTGTGTACAATAATCACGCTGCCATTTGGTATCTAGCTAATAAACCAATCACAAATGGTCAAGTAACACAGTGGCCATTGCTTTTGCAAGAGTTCAACATTACTATCAAAGATCATCCAGGGAAGGAAAATCCAGCTGCTAATTTTCTATCTCGAATCCCAAAGGTTAATGATCCACTGGTGGTAGATGACCAATTTCTGGATGAACACCTATTTTCCGTGGTAGTTAACATGCCAAGGTACGCATATGTGGCAAACTATCTGGCAGTAGGGAAGTTACCTAAAAATTTAACGACAATAGAAAGAAAACTAATCATTCAACGCAGCAGCTGGTTCTCTTGGATAGGCAGATATCCTTTTCATACAAGGGTCAACATGTGTATACCCAGAGGTATCCGTGAGGATGAGATCCATGACATTTTGAAGGTTTGCCATGACAAGCCCTGTCAAGGACATTTCATAGACCGAAGGATAGGACATAAGGTAGTACAAATGGGCTATTATTGGCCCACTATTTTTAAGGATGCTAAAAAATATGCCCAGGTCCTCGATAGTTTCCAAATGATGGGCCAGCTTAAACAATTTGATGAAATGCCTCTGCATCCACAATTAGTCATAAAACCCTTCAAGAATTGGGCATTGGACTTCATAGGTCCATTCCATCCGCCATCCAATCAAAAGGCCTACCTACTGGTAGCCACAGATTATGTGACAAAATGGGTGGAAACAATAGATTTACCAAGAGCCATAGAGTAAGTAGTGATTAACTTTTTGTTTGGGCTATTTGTATGGTATGGATTACTGCGAGAAGTGATCAGAGATGGGGGAAAGAAATTCATAGGGCACAAGATTACTGCTACTCTCAGAAACCATCATATCACGCACATGATCACTTCTCTGTGTCACCCATAGGCGAACGGGTAGGTTGAAAGCACCAATAAGGTTATATAACAGATTCTGACCAAGACAATCTCAACACACTGGCAAGATTGGGCTGCTAGACTACTAGAGGCCTTATGGACCTATCGTACGACTTGGGGGAATACTACTAGATACTCTCCCTGCTAGCTTGTCTTCGGTAAAGAAGCAATTTTTCCAATCAAATTAGAAATAAAGACTCTAAGGACAATCAAGGAAGTGGGTATGTATTTAACAGAAGCCCAAAACAAGCATCTTTAGTAGATTAATAAACTAGATGAATCTCGATTGCTTGCTTTGCAACGAACTACAATAATACAACAGCAAAGGGCAAAATGGCATGACAACCTTATCAAGAAGAAAATGTTTCGAAAAGGGGATTGGGAACTTCTGTACGATTCTAGATTCCAGGACTTCCTGGGAAAGTTGTAAACAAGATGGCTCGACCCTTATGAGATTCAAGAAGTACATAACAATGGTACTCTTACCTTGACTACCATAGACGGATCCGACCATTCCTTTAAGGTAAACGGGCATCGAGTGCATCTCTATAATCAACCTCTTACCAAGGAGTCTTTCTGCGAGCAGGTACGCAAGGACTCCTCCATGCAAATTCTAGCTGAGGAATGATAACCCAACTTTTCCTTTAAAATTTTGAAATTGCTTGAGAAATTGTAAATAATGTACATACCTTTGTAGGCATCACCATGTAAATATGATTTTTTTTTAGGAAGTTTCATTTTTCTCTTCTTTGTTTTTTGTTGTTCAAACAATTGAACGTTTGATGTTCAATTGATTGAACAACACATTTTTCTTTCTTTTATTTTGATGTTCAAATAATTGAATGACTGTTGTTCCATTGATTGAACATCACATTTTTCTTTTTGTATTTCGTTGTTCAAACAATTGAACGTTTTCCATTCCATTGATTGAACAACACATTTTCTTTTTTGTTTTTCATTGTTCAAACAATCAAACTTTTGTCATTCAATTGATTGAACAACACATTTTGTTTTTTTGTATTTTTCTACTCAAACAATCAAATGTTTGTCATTCAATTGATTGAACAACACACTTTCCTTTTTGTTTTCCGTTGTTCAAACAATTGAATGTTTGTCATTCAATGGATGAACAACACAATTTCTTCTTTGTTTTCGTTGTTTAAACAATCGAACATTTGTTGTTCAATTGAGTGAACAACACAATTTCTTCTTTGTTTTCATTGTTCAAACAATTGAACGCCTGCTGTTCAATTGATTGAAAAGCCCATTTCGTTCTTTTTCTTTTTCGTTGTTCAAACAATTGAACATTTGTTGTTTAATTGATTGAACAACACATTCTTTTATTTATTTTGCTTAATGTTCAAACATTTTAATGTTTGCCATTCAATTGATTGAACAACACAGTTTTCCTTTTATTTTTTTTCACTGTTCAAACAATTAAACAATTGTCGTTCAATTAATTGAACAATGCATTTTTTCTTATTTGTTTTTGTTTCCCAAACAATTGAATGATAATCATTCAATTGATTGAGAAGCATACTTTCCTTTTCGTTTTTCATTGTTCAAACCATTGAACAACTGTCGTTCAATTGATTGAACAACACAATTTGTTTTCATTTGTTTTTCGCTGTTCAAACCATTAAATAATTGTCGTTCAATTGATTGAACAACGCAATTTGTTTTCATTTGTTTCATTGTTCAAACAATTGAATGCCTGCCATTCAATTGATTAAACACCACATTTTGTTTTTATTTTGATTTCGTCATTCGAACAATTGAATGAATGTCGTTCAATTGATTGAACAACACTTTTTTTTTTGTTTTTGATTGATTTTGTTGTGCAAACGATTGACCGATTGCCATTCAATCAATTGTCTATTTTGATTTTGCCAATCAAGCGATTGAACGATTTTCATTCAATCGATTGAATAACACCTTTTAAGAAGCTAAATTGTGAATTTTTCTCATTTTTCTCTTGATCATAATGCCATTTTCTTCTTCTTTTGTATTGCAAATAAGCACCATTTGCATTGATTTGTGCCTCTTCTAAAGAAGAATGATAATAACAATATCATTATGACTTTTAAAAGCCTTTTTCTGGTTATCTTTATACATAAGCTAATACGGTGTATCTTTATAATGGCTATCTGAACATCTTTTCTTTTGGACACATCATGAAATAATCCATTATCCTTAATCCATGCTGGCTTATGTTTATACTCCCAAATGTATCAAACTCATTGATATAATGATAAGGAGATAATAGTATAACACTTTCATTGGCATATTTTTACTTCTTACACCATCCTTGACTCTTAAGGAGCAAATGAGCCTCCCTTTTTCTACAAGAAGAATTCCAAAAGAAAAATAAAATAGAAAAATACTTAAAACATTGTCTAAAGAGGATATGGGGTCTCATCACGAGCCAGCCTACTGTGATCATAAGGATGTAACAGGTGATATTCCAATTTGGCTACCAAACCAACGCAATGACCTTCTTGATAATTAATATGTCAGAAGAATATGGGGTCTCATCACGAGCCAACCTGATCATTCTGTTACACCATGGTGAATGGAACTATGGCTCTCTGGTCACCATGCTAGCATAGTGGTCTCTTTGTGACAAAAGAAAGAAAAATTAACCGTAAGAAGGACTTTGTCTCATTTGGGAGGGTTAGAAAGCAACCCTGTTGAGTCTATGAATGCTTGCTAGCAACAGTGGCTCTGCTTGTTATATTGGAGTATCATCTTATATTGCCATATGACATCTACCTCTTATCACCTATGACTTTATTTCTAATGATAATTTCCATTTGGTAGCACTTTTACAAGCGAAATAGCATGATGAATTTAATCTATATTTATTATATTCCAGACGCCCAAGCATTAAATGACAGTCATTAAACATATACCACCAATTATGCTAATGTGATTAATTCCACTCATGATAATGATATTTGACATAATGACTTAAAATTGTTGTTTTTATTTGATTTGGCCAATTCACGTCCGACGACAGATATTGCTTAAATGATTTACTGATTTGCTTGTTGTGTTTTTAGATTGGTTGCTGACATTTATTTTGCATTAGTCTATTTACTTGTTTTCTGCATGGTGAAAGGACATGGACGCCCTTTTCTCGTTAGAGGGGGGATGGCTTATGTATGCACAACACGTATCCCAGTTATGGATAACTGTGACAATAATTCTGATTACCTCCGGAGTACGAACTACATGATGAGCATGAATGTATAATAATTAGTAGGAAATTCTGATTGGATGAAGAATGGCAACCATTATGGCAGGCATGTGAACTTATGATTTTACGTTAAGTATAGCTGACAAGATGAATGACTTAACTAAAAATGATAATAATTATCCAAGCACCATCATTTCGTTGATAATTGTTGTAATATACATTGTTGTTGTTTTGCATTACAGGGATTAAACAAAATTGTATACAGAAGAACTAGCCTCAAGTGCAACATCTATGGGTGGAAGAGCAATCTAGAGTGAACCTCCAGTACTGATGGTGTCGGATCAAGCTCGCAAAATCCTTGAAGGCACTAGCTGGCTGCAATATTTGAACAAATTGTAGGGATTCCATGAAGAGCTAACACTAGAATTTCTACAAAATTTTCACAATGATAGTACAGTGGTCAAAGGCATAAACATGATGGTTTTTGAATAATTCCTAGCTAAAGTCATCGGACTTCTGGCAAAAGGGGTGAAATGGGCAGATAAACACTTCCTTTTATATAGAAAAATTGAATCATTACAGGACCCGGGCTAGTGACTGGTACGAATAGGGAAAGGAATGCATCCTTCGACATTGCAATGATTGTGGCAAGAACTGGCGGTCATTGTCCAAAGATATATCACCTGCGACAACCGACATGATGTGGTAAAGCACCGACAACTGAAACTTCTAGCCATTTTAAAGCAAATAATTTCAGTTAATTTACCATTTTATCTGAATTCCCTATTACACGATGTTTCCCGACGGGTAAGGACAACCAAGGACCCACATAGTGTAGTCAACCATCATGGGTTAATTAAGTTAATTATCACAAATAGATTGTCACATAAACAATTAACATGGGACAATATCATAAATCCTACCTTGGCTCCACCCTTGGAAAATGCGAAAACAAAGCAGCAAGGGCAAAGAACCCCAGGCCCAAAAGGAATACTAAAGAGAAAGAGTACCTCTAGACCCCTAGAATAAGCTAAGCATAGGTGTTCTGTGCGAGTAAAAGCCCAGCATTGCATCCCAATCCAAGCAGAGGAAGACAGACCATCTTGCACACCTTCTCTTAGTATGTAGGACCCTCCTTTGCAAGACTATGAGAAGGAAGTGGCTAGGGTTTTGGGAAGCATGGGAGTGTTTACCAAAGGTAGGGAGCAGCCAGGGAACATTGAAAAACAGAATTGTAGCCCTGACCGGTCCGCCCCTACTGACAGTCCCGGTCATGAACAAACCTAGTCATGCACTGATGCCATGGAGGAATAGAGGGAGTTAATTAATACTATGGAAACACCCCTCGAAGTTGAGGAGCATGAAGGAGAAGCTAGCAGAAAGGAAACTCAAATAGTTTGCACCGGTCCAGTGGAACCCCCAGCAGAAGGAAACCCTGAAGATCAAAACTTGAGAGACGCTGATTAACCAAGCAATACTCTCTTTTCGAAGTCCCCTGCAGACGAGGCCTACCAAGGACAAGACCATGAGAATGATAAATTTTCAGAAGATACCACTGCATTGGGATCTCCTGAAAACAAAACACATAATAATTATGAGTTGGAAGGAGAAATTCCACCAGACAACATAGTTCCAATTGGGAACATCCTCGATGATGACATAGTAGATCCTATATAGGAAGTAGAGGATAACATAGCTTCATATGAAGTCCCTAGAGTAGCGAAACCCTACAGAGATAAGCTTAGAAAGATGCTTAGGAGGTACAGGAAACAAAAGCAAGTAATCAGGAAACTAAAATATTAGTTAAAAAAAGTAACCAGAACCAAGAAATTGAAAGTGGAAATGGAAACTGTAGGAATGTAAACAGAACAATGTTTTGTGAGGGATGTTGAGACTCAGACAAATTTTCTTGAGTTTTTCCCAAAATAAACCCAGACTGAGCTAGCTATGATAGAAGACATTTCCATGCAAACTGAGGAGCCCTGTCTTTTCATAGGGAACTCAAATGGACCACGCCACTGTGGACATTACTATCCAAACAGATGTTGAAGAAGATGTTCAAGTTGATTATATCATTCAAGAAGTAGTTGAAGCTGTTATGCAGTCTGACCTTGCAGAGACCTAGGATGTAGAGGCCCAAATAGATGAAACACCCCTTTACACCCCCTGGTAAGAGAGGCCATCATAAAAAAATTACAGAATGAGCTACTGATGGTTCACCAAGAACTGGCTCAGCACAAGGAAAAGGTGGTCCCTCTGCATGAACATAAAGGGATGAAGAAGAAGTTTGATGCACTTACCAGGACTGAAGATGAGACCTTTGCTCAATATAAGATTGAGAAAAAGAAGGTTGAAAGACTAGAGGCTCAATTGCAAAAAGCTAGAGAGAAAATGGAGATTGTCTGCTCTCTCTCTTCAGACACCCTATCTTGCCAAGCGCCCGCCACAAATTATGCTTTCCTTCTCATGGAAAGATACCTCCTGTTAAAAGTTAAGGGCGTTAAGGCTGGTAAACTAACAAAGATCAAAACCACTCCTGACTTTATCAAATTCTTTAGAGAGCACGATGAGAAGGTTCAACGTCTTCTTTGTGAACTCTATATGCATAATTTTGTTTTAGAAGATGACAAAGGTAGCCACCCTGCCCCTTTTATAGGAAACATTTAATTTCATGCATTCCTCTCATTTGCTACCAATCAACTAAAATGGGCCAAGGTTCACAACACTTTCAGAAGGCATGAGTATGGCATTGACATATGGGTGAGAGGGGAGCTTACACAACCATTACTCCTATCTGTCAGGCATAAACAATTTATGAAAAGAGACGGTGTCGTAGGAAAATTAGGGCCACTCTATACTGATAACATTCAAACCAGAAAGGAATACTTCTAGGACATTAGAGAAGAAGCCTTGGCTGCATCAAGGCAAAGGTGGGAAGTCTCTAGTAACACTGTGAGGGGCTAAGAGCCATTTGATATCGAAACTTCCAAGCTACCTCTTCTCGTTTTTATAAATATAGAAATATGATATTAACATTGGGGCCAGATTGGATAGGATGTCGTTATAGAACCCCCAATCATATGGTACCCTCCTGATCAATATCATAGTAATTACAACTTAAAGGATCATGAGGTAACCCAGGCCTTCACTATCCTTAAGCAAAATAATGGTTTTAGGAATTACAAGGAGGAAGTATATCCTGCTTATTACCTCACTCATTTGCATCTAAACTATACCCTTGCACGAGGACTTGCAACAAGGTAAGCTAGGGAGTATGTTGGGACAGGAAAAATGTATGATTTCCCTTCATAAGATACTTCATTTATCATTCATCCTTATACGATTATCTTTTTTTATAGATTAAAATGAGGAAAATATCGGCTAAAGTTGGATGGAACTATTTGGTGATAGAATAGACAAATTTAGTATGAAAAACTGATTCTTTGCTATCTTTGTATGTAGAGATGTGGATTGTGCAAAAGTTGTTCAGTTGGTGGAACAACACGAGGCCATAAAAGGGAAAAGCTACAACATCTTGGGCAGACAAGGAAGCGGAATATCCGTTCGAACATTCCTATTTTATCACATGATCAGATTTTATATTGTGAAATCCTCAGGATCCCCTGATCATGAGGATTCGCTTTTAGCCAATTTCTCTTTTATGTTATATATAGGGCCAAAAGGAAATTAGAGACAGTTCAGACTTTTGATAATCTATAATTATTCTTTTTGAAAACATATATGCTGTTATATCAGTGACTCTGCCAGTTGTTACTTGAAATTAATGAAAGAAGGTTGTGTTTGATACATCTTCGTATTCTGAGTTCTTATTAAGCAGAGGCTTCTAGCGACTTTGGGCCCAGTCAAAAGAAGTTCCACTTATCCTTTGTGTTATAGTTTTATATTTAGTCTTCGTTATTGATTTAATGTTCAGTTATTTCATTTCTCATGAAGGTTTGTGATATTGATTCATACTGTTGTTCAATTAGATTCGGAGTGAAGCCGTGAGATATACTCAAAGTAGCGCTTTGATTGGAATGAGTGAATTTGTGTTGATAGAAGATGGATGTTCATTTGAATAGATTTTATCATAGATCTTGAAAGATAAGAATAATTAACTTCTACAGATTGCAATATAGATCGTTTTCTATTTAGGAATCCTTTATTGCTATTTGATGTTCAATTACCGATTGTTATTCAATTACCGATTGTTGATTACTGTTCATTTACTGTTGTTGTTCAATTGGGAAATTCAGATTGATTTGGGTTGTTATACATTAACAACGTTGATTCAATAATTATAGTTTCTTTAATTGATTGAGTATGATTAGTCTTAATTTTATTTGAATGATTCTAAGTGTAATTCTTACTTGCATTCAGTTTCAATTGATTTCAGAATAAGTTGCATAGAATTGCAGAGTGTGTCAAAGAGTATTTCTTCCATAAATAGTTCTTTTTAGAATTGTGTGAATTGAATTGAAGAGTTAGCCTTTAGTGATTGCAATAATTCATCACTAGATAACCTCTAGATTCACTGCACACACTGTGCTAGCACTCTTGAGATAAAAAGACTTACCTCGGGTTGACAACTAATGTAGGGGTTAAGATTGCCTGTAAAAAGACATCTTAGTGACCCAACAACTAGACTCGTTAAAACATCACATAGCGATGGATTCACCCAAAGGGTGGAATTATAAAACAAACATATGTTATCGTCCTCAAGCTTGTCTAAAAAAATAAAGAGGTTCTGGTCAGCAATAACTGGGGAAAATGGGAAAAGGGGTAAACCACTTTATGGTAGCAGGTCGCTCTTGAACATGACACTTTCACTTCATCTCTGTGACTATTTGGGTTGGGTCATCTACTTGATGGTTATCATACCTATGGTCTATCACACCATCCATCACTTTAGTTTTGGGTCAATGTTGCCAATTCATTCAGTGTCACCAATATGTTCAAGAGAAGCCAATCAATAAAATTCATCCTTTGCAATACTCATAAACCTTCATTTTCATGACCACCATTCCTAAACCTTGTGTCGTCAGTTGCATTCCATCTCTGAAAATCATTATACTCATTTCATGTCATTGATGTGGGATACATCAAGGCTTGCCTACGATGAGTCACTTCTTGTCAACATTAGTACATTATCCGAGAAGTTGACTTAGAAACACCCTCCCAGTACCTTGAGGCTTGCATACATCAATTGCAGGTTTCTCACTTCTAGTGATAGATTGATATCACTAGCCTTCAACCAAAAGACTTCGTATGGTGTTCAACATCAAAAAATCCATTTGGAACATGAAGAATGTACTACAGTACCTTGAGGATCATTATCATTATCGATGATTTCTCTCGCATCTATTAACAACTTACATCATTGGCTATTAATTAGACAATATCTTCCCATGTTCGACTTCAGATCACATATTCACATGGTTAGAATCGTACTTGAGCAAATGATTGAACGAGATATAAGACCTTAGATCTAGTTTCATCCATCTAGGCTACAATTTCAGGAAAGTACCAAATCATCCGTACAATAGCTTTACATTGATGATCATCCCATCGTGGGTCTATATCTGTAGACGACTATCTATGTACTTGTAATGAAAGTTTATATGCTGAGCATGGGCATGCCTTCCCTCAACAATTCATGAGAAAAAATCAAAATATCATGATATTATGTATTGTAATCGATGCAGGTCACCATCCACTTCAAAACCTCCTCATCACATCGTAAATCATATCACTCGACATTATTATTTTCGACTTCATGCTTTAGGGGGCAGTTGTTACAGATCCATTTGGGTACATCACTCCCATCATTCAGATCAGTACTTTTAGGGCTCATCAAACACTAATTCAGTTGCTACATGCCCTAGACAAGTCATCATTTTGAATGCCTCCTTCCCTGAGAGTTTCTTATCCTAAAGTCCTCCATAAATGCCTCCTTGAGGGATCAATGCAGCCTCTGTCAGGGGTAAGTGCACTTTAGTGTAGGTAGGCCCATGTTAGGGTGCTTTCTAGAGCACTTAGGCCCACTTTGACCTACGCTAGGTGAGATTGAGTGAAATCATTGTGGAGCGATAAAAAGGGTCTTTTAACTCCTAACTACCTTCACATTAATTGTAAACCTAGGGACGACTTTTTATTTCAAGAGTGTACTCAATGTGAGGCGGCTATTTACTCAAGAGTAATGTTTTGTAGTGTAGTGCTTAAAATACAAAAGTAAATGAATTCTTGGAAAGAAATCTAACTACAACAAAATACCTTGAAGCCCTAATCATTCATTCAGAAAAATAAGCAATGTATCAATCAAGGGTCCAGTAACAATAATGCATCCCTTTAAAAACTGATGTAACCAAAAGTAATCAAGGAACAAATCATCAATCTGGGGACTAGACAGCAAATGCCAATGCCCACTACAGTTTCAGATCGTTCTGCACACCAAAGCAATCAATAATGCAAATAACAGAAAATGGAACGGCAGATAAGAAATAGAACAGCAAACCTGAAATGGAATAGCGAACAAGAAACTGAAATGTTCTAAACTAAATCATTCACTCAAACAACCATCAATCGAGGATACAGTAGCAATAAATCATTCCTTTGGATATTGATGCAATTGAAATCAAACTAGATCAAGACAATCAATCTAGGAACGAGGAAGCAATAACCAATGTTCTCTATAGTTGACAGTCCTGCTTTAAAGCGATTAAAAGGAAATCAAAATTGACTAAAGCTGCTATGGGAACTAAACTAGGAAAACTCTTTAAAAGCAAACTATTGCAATTAATCAACAAAAATGAACAACAAAGTAAATGGGAAACAAACTGTAATTAAAGGAATCTGAACAACAAACTCTAATTAATGGAAATGAATAACAACAAAGCCAAATTAATAGCAATCTTTACTTTAAGAATGAATGGGACAGCACATGGAAATAAAACAACATTGATTAATGATGGAATATGAAACAACACTAGAAAGCCAATACAAATGCATAATAACTTAACACAAGAACACATTAATAGTAATCTGAGTTTGATACCACAAGTATTAATCCTGGTTAGAAAGGGTAACGATTACAATTCATAATGGAACCACAATATCAATTGAATAGCAATTGTATGAAGTATAAACCATAGACAAATACAGTGATACCAGCTTAAGAAGGTTACATCTTGATTACTCTGCAATTAAACAACAATAGCGTTATGTAGAGAACAACAATGTTACATTAACGACTTTAAAGGAATAGCAATACGTTAGAATGCACATAACGACTTTCTTATTGTAGAGAATGAAATATGAAATATAACAGAGCTGCAATGAAGCACACCAGATTACCGATTCAAGTTGATAAGCAAAACCACGCATAAACCGAAGAGATAATATACAGCAGCAGCACAATCCACCAGAGGCTAGGCCCTTAGCCGCCAGCGGATGTTGCTGGGTTACTTCAGGATTAAAGATGGAATGGAAACCAGATTTATATTAAAATATCAAAGTAGAGTTATAGTGGATTACAACAAGAAATCTATCCATCTCTCAGCCATTATCCATTCTCTCAGCCATCCTCAATTTTGAATCTCTAATTCATCCTCAATTCCATCATTCGAATCCATCCCCAAAGTCATCCCCATCTCTGATCTCTATTTTCATTTAAATAGAGAGATCAGAGAGTAGTTACAATAGAGGTAATTACAACATGATTCTATTACAAAATTAGGTTGTTTCCAACCAATTTATCAACAAGAAAATATATTTCCATTTATCTTTCAACAAGAGCAAGGCGAATTTGGCTTTGCAGCTGAGATTTGGAAAACAACCGCAATAGCAAATCTGAGAAAATCGTGCTCAAAGAACCCTGTGTTTCTTTCAGTACAAGTCGAATTTGGGCAAACCGTTCTTTATAAAAGTTAGTTGGGTCCGTTTTGGACAAAACCCATGTTCAGGATTTTCCAAATTCTTCTTCATTTGCTCAGAATCTCAACCGCAAAACTGTCACTTCTTATTCCAACGAATTTATGAGTTGGCACATTTAATGGTCAAATCTTCAATCTAGAAATTATCTTGGAGACTAAAAATGGTAAATAATGTTACAACTAATTTATTGAAACTATCATTGATAAAATCATTCATAATCATCAATTTATTAGAAATAAAGGAAGACAAATAATATTCATCCATAAGAGCATAAATCATTTATAAAATGGATTTAAATGATAAATTATAACAAATGATATAATAGAGAAGAGTAAAAATGGATGAAATAAGTGTTATAAAGTAGTCGTATTCATGACCCAACACACCCCTACACTGAATATATTGCATGTCGTCATGCAACAAAAACTGAATATGTTGCATGTCCTCATGCAACCCAAAGACAAAACCCATGTGTTAACCAAGCAATAAAATTTGTTCATCTCAGCTCATAAAATGGATAGAACAAATGAATTCTTCCTCAATTAATGAATATTCAATTTTAGCAATCTTGATGAAGGCATAACAATTAAGTTGCAGCAAAATATGATATAAATAATAGCAAACTTCATTAACCATTTTCCCAAAAACTACAAACCAACTCTTGTTGAAATGTTGCAAGTAGATTTGTAATATATGAATGCTTCTATGATCCAAAAATCAAATCATTTTGATGCACGGAGCATGAGATATAAACAAAATGGTTGTAGGTGATAGTGCATGATTTCTGAAATTTTATGAACCAATTTAACTTGAAATTATCTGGGTTTGTGTATTTTAATGATACATCGGTGTTATCTAGAAATCACAAGAAGTGAGTACATAGTTTTAAAAATATTATGGAAATCAATTTCTGCACTGGAATTGTATGCCTTAAATGAAAAAGAAAGCAAAAAAAAAAACATCCATCATCTGTAGCAATTGCTCCCCCTCTCTGAAAAATTAGCATGGCCTCATGAAATGCTAGAAAACAATTGAGGTGGTTGCTACCATATGTTGAATTCTATGCTTGGTGTAAAACAACAAGGAATAAGGGAGGTGTTGAGAATGAATAAGAATAGTAATGGATGATAAAGAATATGAATGACATGGTCATAAGAAATAAATGAATGAAAGCAGTACTCCCCCAAATGGAAAGATGATATGCCTCTGAAAAATGGGAAGTGGTAAAGATGTGGAATGAAGGATGATAAATAATGCTCAAAATGGATTTTCATTAAATTCTCCTAAATTTGTAAAAAAATAGAAAATTATGCTATTTTACCTCAAGTTTTACCTCCAAAAGAAAAATGTGAAATGACATATATGTACTGTCATTTGTTGAAGTTGATGTAGGCAAAGTTGGTACTGAAAGTGATGCAAAAGGTGGAATCCAGGCAAGCACATCATGTCTAAAGAATTGTTCACGTTCACGAACCTCTTCTGTTAAGTGCAATAGTGTGGTCATGCTGCGAATAGAGTTCTGCCCCATACTTGTTGTTCTCCTGTAAACAAAGCACTATTTGGCATACAATGTTCTTGAATCCATAGTGTTAGTTTTGAATAGCAACAGATTAAGATGTATGCAAAAATTTCAATCAGAAAAACTTGTGTAGACAGGCAATAATAAAATTTTGTCAAATCAACAAGTTATGGCAGAGTGCAGTAATCATATCGCATGCTAGCCCATAATGCATACATTCCCCCCTCCAATTGGAAAAGGAATTCCATGACCATAAAGCATATGAGAGGTGTTGTGTTGACGGCAAGGCAAGGGAATGAACAATAACCAGTAAATGAAGCAGAGTACACATATCAATGATAGGACGGCGAGAGTTATGGTTATAATGAGAGCAGAGTGTATAAAGATAGTTATGAATAAAAGATAGGATGCTTTGGATTGATGATAAGTTATGAAAAGAGAAAAAGGACAACAATATGCTAAAAGGATGCTTTACTGATGGTATTCTAGCTGAAAAATGATGTGATTGATCAAAAAATAATTTCTCATGCGTAAAGGTTCAAAACGGGGAAAAATAATTAAGGAAATAACTTCTCTGGTAAAAAGAAAAAATAAGAAAAGGGTATTATAGTAATAATTGATGATAAGATATAACTTCAATACCATAAGCAGAGCCTCTGCTGCCAGCAGACGTCCATAGCCTCGGCAGGGTTGCTTTTTAACTCATATGAGCCAGGATCCTCAATTTATAACTAGAGAGTTTTAGTGCAGTTCTACAGAAGAGATCCGTGTGTTGGCGTGGTAACCAGATAACCACACTGCCATTCACTTGGATGTAGCAAAAGTGATCAGGCCAGCTCGTGATGAGACCTCCTGTTCCAAGGGATAATTTGGCTATCCAGTGGATCATAACCCTGGTGTGGTGGCCATAATGGGAATGTCACTTTGTTACAACCTTATGAACATGGTAGGCTGGCTCGAAATGAGACACCCTATCCTCCATCTGCGAACAAAATTTTGTTGTTATTACACATTTTTATGATAAAAAGAGGGAGGCTCAGTACTCCTTAAGAGCAGGGATGGTGGAAGAAGTTGAACATGTCAATAGAAAAAAAAAATCTACCCATAATCTCATTTATTATAGACAGAAAAGATTATAACCAAGAAGGGTGAAAGCAGCATGGTATTAAGATGATCAATCAATATCATGTTCAACAGAAAACAAATGCAGTAAAGTAGTATATAAATAATTGTGTCCCTTTTGAAAATAAGCTATCATCAAGGAGCTATCCTGTTAAAGATCATAACGTGAATGATAATAATGTGAATGATAATAACTTGCTTCAAAATAATCCATAATTCTTGTCCTCGTAAAAGTAGTGTACTTCATGCCATGAAAGAGAATCAGGAAAATATGTTTGAGATGAACTAGGAATAATCTCACAAGAGAAAGGAAGGGTTGCTCTAAAAAGTACTTCTAAATTGTTGCTTTTTTTGAAGGGACTGTAAAAACACTCAAAAAGTGTTATTCTTTGTAGGGAATAGCGAAGGAAATGCACGCCAAAAGGCAAAAATATACACGAGAAAATGTTGTTCTCTGTAGGGAACAACGAAAAAATGCATATGAAAAGGTGTTTTTCTCTAAGAGAAACAACAAGAAATGCGAAAATGATGTTCTTTTGAAAATGAACAACAAAAATGTGAAAGTGGAGAAATGTTGTTCCATTTCGAAAATGAACAACAACTGTTCCATTTCGAAAAGGAACAACAAAACGTAAAAGTGAAGAAGTGTTGTTCCATTCAGAAAGGAATAGAAAAACGTGAAAGTGCAGAAGTGTTGTTTCATTCGGAAAGGAACAACAAAACGTGAAAGTGCAGAAGTGCTGTTCCATTTCGAAAATGAACAGCAAACCGTGAAAGTTCATAAGTGTTGTTCTATTCGAAAAGGAACAACAAAATGTGAAAGTGTAGAAGTGTTGTTCCATTCGGAAAGGAACAACAAAACGTGAAAGTGCAGAAGTGTTGTTCCATTTTGAAAAGGAACAACAAAACATGAAAGTCATGAAAGTACAGAAGTGTTGTTCCATTCGGAAAGGAACAACAAAACGTGAAAGTGCAGAAGTGTTGTTCCATTCGGAAAGAAACAACAAAACGTGAAAGTGCATAAGTGTTGTTCCATTTCGGAAAGGAACAACAAAATGTGGAAGTGCAGAAGTGCTATTTCATTTTGGAAAGGAACAGCAAAACGTGAAAGTGTAGAAGTGTTGTTTCATTCGGAAATGAACAACAAAATGTGAAAGTGCAGAAGTGTTGTTCCATTCGGAAAGGAACAACAAAACATGAAAGTGCAGAAATGTTGTTCCATTTCAGAAAGGAACAACAAAACGTGAAAGTGCAGAAGTGTTGTTCCATTTCGGAAAGGAACAACAAAACATGAAAGTGCAGAAGTGTTGTTCCATTCGGAAAAGAATAGCAAAACATGAAACTGTAGAAGTGTTGTTCCATTCGGAAAGGAACAACAAAATGTGAAAGTGCAGAACCGTTGTTCCATTTCGAAAAGGAACAACAAAACATGAAAGTGCAGAAGTGTTGTTCCATTTCGAAAAGGAACAACAAAATGTGAAAATGCAGAAGTGTCGTTCTATTTGGAAAGGAACAACAAAATGTGAAAGTGTAGAAGTGTTGTTCCATTCGGAAAGGAACAACAAAACATGAAAGTACAGAGGTATTGTTCCATTCGAAAAGGAACAACAGCTGTTCCATTTTGAAAAGGAACAACAAAATGTGAAAATGCAAAAGCGTTGTTCCATTCGAAAAGGAACAACAAAATGTGAAAGTGCAGAAGTGTTGTTCCATTCGAAAAGGAATAGAAAAATGTGAAATTGCAGAAGTATTGTGCCATTCAAAAAGGAACAACAATTGTTCCATTTCGAAAAGGAACAGCGAAATGTGAAAATGCAGAAGTGCTATTCCATTCGAAAAGGAACAACAACTGTGCCATTTCGAAAAGGAACAATGAAATGTGAAAAAAGAACAGCAAAATGGACAATCATAAAATGTAAGCATGCAAAAAAAACAAATTAGTTGTTCACGGCATTGATGCTGAGGATGAGTTACACTTTGAATGAAGCAACACCTGAAACACAAAATATAAGAGAAATTAGAAAAGAAACAACAAAAAACAGTATATAAATAAATAAATTAAGTTACAACAGTTATGATGTATGTAAAAAAAATTATCTCTTTGAAAAATCTTTTGGCAGCAGTGATAAGACATGAATCTTCAAATGGAAATCAATTCTTCATTTTTTCTATTATGGATCCATTGGGTAATGAGTTAGATGAAATCCCTTTGTTTCATTAAAATTTCTTTCAAGAATCACTTGTCCGTAAATTGACCTTCTTTTTCTCCTAGGACCTGTAAAAAACGAGTATGTACCTACAATAAAACATTAAATCATGGATAAAGAGAGGTGCGTGAGTTCCCTTAATCCAAGAATTATGCAAAAAAATAACAATTAGTTACTCTGTAGAACAAATCCATGGAGAAAATAACAAAGTAAAATCTATTTGTCACTTGCACGAGAGCAATGGTCGACCATACTAACCAGTAGTGTTTTAATCACAACTTCTTTGTTTTTCATTCAAATTGAGTGATTCCAAAGCCAAATGAGAGTTAATTCAAAGGCTTATCTCCCGTAGAAATAGGTTTTAAATATTAAATGATATGATATGTCAATATTAGTTAGAACAACCTGCATAACAAAGTCATTTTCGATTACCCAGCTTAGACCAACAGTTGATATTTCAAGCATAAATTTTTTGTTTGATGTCAGATTCGAATGATTCAAATTCAAAATGAAATTAGATTCATTTATTTATCTCCAATAGAAACAGGTTTTGAAGAAAAGAAGAATTGATAGGTCAAATACTGTAAGGAACAGCTGGAAAAATAGAGTTTTAAGGCTACTGATTTACGATAGACAGTCATTATTTTGATCATAACTTCCCCATACGATATTTAAAATGAGTGATTCCAATTGCATTGTAAACTATATTCAGAGGGGAATCTACCATAGAAATGGGTTTTAAAAAATTATTCATTTAAGCCTCCAAAAATTGACTGTCCCAACTCTGTTCCTAAGTATCCAAAGTAGACATCAAGGGATACTTAGGATAGAAACAGGTTTTAAAAATATTCCCTTTTGGTCCCTCAAAACATGACTATCCCGACTGTTTTTCCAAAAATCTCATCAAGCCCGCAAGCCAAAAAAATGATATTCAAGCAGTTTTTCATATTGATGATAAAAATGAATATAAGTGTTTGTAGAATTGTTATTTCTATTATAAATCATCTACATACACAAATGAATTGAAACATTTATCATCGATGTTGATTTCGATAGCGTGTTGCAACAAAAGAAACAACTAGTTTTACAAAAAAAAATGTGTTTCTTTTATTTCTTTATTTATTTTATTTTCCCCACTATCGTATTTTAATGTGAAAAATGAATATGACTACGTATATGAGTACTTCCAGTGGAGTCATTTTCGAAATAAGGCTTCACGTATACACATACCCAAATTTGAAAAATGCATATGAATGAAAATTAGGGTATGAGAAGCCAACTTCGCTTGAAAAGATGGTGTCAAAAATTGTTGAAGTATGGAGTGATGCTTCAAACAAATGATGGATTGAAACCAATCTTCAATGTATCCGTTACTTTTTTGATTTCCCATAGCCATCATATCATGAACTTCTTGAGCTTTTAAATTGGCTTGTTGATGCAAACTAAAAGAAACCTCATTTTCTTCCATAGCTTCTACAATTTTTTAATTTGAAACATTCTGAATCTCATTGTAAAATTTTTCTAATGGCGCATGTGAGATAGAATGGGTGAGAAGGGTGGGTAAATTTTGCAGGTCAACATTGTAAGCATGTTGTACTAGTTTATTATGGTGAGGGTGTGGAATGAGTTGAGCAAGAAATTGTGTATGAAATGAAGCATTTTGATGATGTGGTTGATTGGGTTGTGTGAATAGTTTTGACGGGCAAGAAAGATGTTGTGGAAGAGCTGGTGGAGAATATGGAGAATGTGCTTGTGCTACAAGATGAGGGAGAGTAGTCATGCAATCATAAGATGAACCATGCCAAACTTGTAGACAAGATTGGTGGTGGTTATATTGAGATTGACATGGCTACCCTAACACATTGCTATTCCATAATGGATTATGCAAGTACGCGAACGGAGAAAAAGTGTTTTGAACCATACCTGTAGGCCTTGTAGCTTTCCCATCTCTTTGATATGCCACTTCCATCCTAGATAAGGAAGAGTGAGTATCTATGGGATGCTCCTTTCGGTCATGAGGGCAAAACACTTCATCAAATTCTTGATTTTTATGAACTTGCAAAACATCCAATTTTGCATTAAGAGAGCTAATAAAATCAACTTTAAAATTTTCAAATAAAGCATTGATTTCAGCTCTTATGTCTCCTATTCTTGTAGCAGATTTGGAAAAGAAAGAACAAACATCTCTAAAATTCTTACTAGCCTTGGAGATTCCTCTCGAATACCTTATGCACAACTCACAAACATCATCATATGATAACTGAAAAAATCACTTTTTCCTATCAGATTTAAGGGTTTTAAAAATTCATCTTTGATTCCTTAAGGAGTGTTTTTAAGATCTCTTTTCGCAAATGCTTATGCTTTGATTTTTGAAGGTTATATTGAAATCGATCTACATAGTCCTCCAAACTTTCATCTTCCCCTTGTATCATACCGAAAATATCTTCATTGGATTTGCAATAGTCTTAGTACTTCTTCAAGAATATGTTCTTCATGTCCTCCCATGATTGGATGCAATTCCCACCTAGGCTCATGAAACATCAGAGAGCTGCTCCTTTTAGAGTAAGAGGAAACACTTTCAATCTTTGATCATTAGTACAATAATCATATCCTCTACAAAGTATTTCGAACTAAAATAAGAATGTATCTGGATCTTCATTTGCTAAACCATGAAAATTTG
This sequence comes from Pinus taeda, assembly GCA_000404065.3. NCBI lineage: Eukaryota > Viridiplantae > Streptophyta > Pinopsida > Pinales > Pinaceae > Pinus > Pinus taeda. Next base: position 88,964 of record APFE031754009.1, read on the forward strand.
GTAAAGATGGGGGAATTATGTGCATTTGTGTCACTTCTCCTAGATCTTTGATAGGAAATTCAAAAGTAGAAACGTGAGCCATTTCTTACCATAGTATAAGATGTTCTTCATGTGTTTC
>APFE031754009.1:89190-115324 GCA_000404065.3 Pinus taeda
TCCTAATTACCTCACATTAATTGTCAACCCAGTGACGACTTTTTATTTCAAGAGTGTACTCAGTCTGAGGCGGCTATTTACTCAAGAGTAATGTTTTGCAGTATAGTGCTTAAAATACAAAAGTAAATGAATTCTTGGAAAGAAATCTAACTACAACAAAATACCTTGAAGCCCTAATCATTCATTTGGAAAAATAAGCAATGTATCAGTCAAGGGTCTAGTAACAATAACTCATCCCTTTAGAAACTAATGTAACCAAAAGTAATCAAGGAACAGATCATCAATCTGGGGACTAGACAACAAATGCCAATGCCCACTATAGTTTCAAATCGTTCTGCACACCAAAGAAATCAATAATGCAAATAACAGAAAATGGAACAACAGATAAGAAATGGAACAAAAATTAAGAAATAGAACAACAAACCTGAAATGAAATAGCGAACAAGAAACTGAAATGTTCTAAACTAAATCATTCACTCAAAAAACCATCAATCGAGGATACAATAGCAATAACTCATTCCTCTGGATATTAATGCAATTGAAATCAAACCGGAACAAGACAATCAATCTAGGAACGAGGAAGCAATAACCAATGTTCTCTAAAGTTGACAGGCCTGCTTTAAAGTGATTAAAAGGAAATCGAAATTGACTAAAGCTGCTATGGGAAGTAAACTAGGAAAACCATTTAAAAGCAAACTTTTGCAATTAATCAACAGAAATGAACAACAAAGTAAATGGGCAACAAACTGTAATTAAAGGAATCTGAACAACAATCTCTAATTAATGGAAATGAATAACAACAAAGACAAATTAATAGCAATCTTTACTTTAAGAATGAATCGGACAACAGACGGAAATAGAACAGCATTGATTAATGATAGAATATGAAACAATGCTGGAAAGCCAAATACAAATGCATAATAACTTAACACAAGCACACATTAATAGTAATCTGAGTCTGATACTGCAAGTATTAATCCTTGTTAGAAAGGGTAACGATTACAATTCATAATGGAACCACAATGTCAATTGAATAGCAATTGTATGAAGTATAAACCATAGAAAAATATAGTAATACCAGCTTAAGAAGGTTACAGCTTGATTACTCTACAATTAAACAGCAATAGTGTTATGTAGAGAACAACAATGTTACATTAACGACTTTAAAGGAATAGCAATACATTAGAATGCACATTACAACTTTCTTGTTGCAGAGAATGAAATATGAAATATAACAGAGCTGCAATGAAACACACCAGATTACCGATTTAAGCTGATAAGCAAAACCACAAATAAACCGAAGAGATAATATACAGCAGTAGCACAATCCACCAGAGGCTGGGCCCTTAGCCGCCAGCGGATGCTGTTGGGCTACATCAGGATTAAAGATGGAATGGCGACCAGATTTATATTAAAATATCAAAGCAGAGTTATAGTGGATTACAACAAGAAATCTCTACATCTCTCAGCCATTATCCATTCTCTCTTCCATCCTGAATTTTGAATCTCTAATTCATCCTTAATTCCATCATTCGAATCCATCCCCAAAGTCATTCCCATCTCTGGTCTCTGTTTTCATTTAAATAGAGAGATCAGAGATTAGTTACAATAGAGATAATTACAACATGATTCTATTACAAAATTGGATTGTTTCCAACCAATTGATCAACAAGAAAATATATTTCCATCTATCTTTCAACAAGAGTAGGGCGAATTTGGCATTGCAGTTGAGATTTGGAAAATTGCCGCAACAACAAATCTAAAAAATCCGTTCTCAAAGAACCCTACGTTTCTCTCAGTACAAGTCGAATTTGGGCAAACCGTTCTTCAATAAAGTTAATGGGGTCCGTTTTGGACAAAACCCATGTTCCGGATTTTCCAAATTCTTCTTCATTTGCTCAGAATCTCAACCGCAAAACTGTCACTTCTTATTCCAACGAATTTATGAGTTGGCACATTTAATGGTCAAATCTTCAATCTAGAAATTATCTTGGAGACTAAAAATGGTAAATAATGTTACAACTAATTTATTGAAACTATCATTGATAAAATCATTCATAATCATCAATTTATTAGAAATAAAGGAAGACAAATAATATTCATCCATACGAGCATAAATCATTTATAAAATGGATTTAAATGATAAATTATAACAAATGATATAATAGAGAAGAGTAAAAATGGATAAAATAAGGTTACATAGTAGTCGTATTCACAGCCCAACAATCATTATAGGGTTCTAGGAATATTCTTATCTTATGGATCCTTCTAGATGATTCCCACGCTTATCATCTCCTATGAGCTTGAAATTAGATAGGGAATGAGTTAAGTAACCTCCTACCCTCTCATCCCTTCCTCCATGGAAACTAACTCTAGGTTTGGAAGGCCATTCAATACCCTCATTTATGACCAAACCTCCTCCATTTTCCTATAAACTGAGCATTCTAAGTTATCAGGGGGTTGGACTTTGAGAATTTGTAAGGAGATACTATTGGTGTGAGGTTTGAGATTGTAAGAAAGTGTTGTTATGCTGCCAGAGTGTTGTGCTTTTGATGTGATGTTGGTTGGAACCCAAGCTGGAAGAGTGACAATGGATCAAACTTCATGGTTGTAATTCTTCCTTTTACTTAATAAAGTTGTTTACACCTTTTCCCATATTATTGTGTTTATGTGTGATGATTATATGTGTAAATTATTTCGATTCCATTTTCTTATAGTAGATACATCCCTTTATTTAATTGGTTTTTGTCATTTTTTTATGATTTCAGGTACTTGTCGAACGGATTAAGTTCGAGAAGGAGTGACAGGAGCCAAACAAAGGAGACATAGGGAAAGAGAAAGATAACAAGTAGGTCCCTTCTCTTATTTGTCTTCTATAGAAAAAGGTTATGAGTTTTAAATATGTTGTTCTAGGTGTAGCTACCCACCTAGGGAAATTGTGTTTATTCGTAGATGCAAAATTCCAAATAACAAATTTTGGTGCCTTATTTAGAAAGTCAGCAGTTCCAAGAGTGCAGCGCTTTGGCACTATGCTTCTTACTCAAGCACCCATTTCAGGAAAAGTTTTTATTTTAGGAAAGCCCTTGGCATCCTCTAAAAACCCATTTCTTCAGATTTTCTCTAGGAGGCCTAAAGTTTGAGAAAAGTGGGAAAACATGGCCAAAAATCAGCTTTCTGGACCTTTTTTTGACAGGCGCTACGCTCTTGGAGCAACCTTGGGCGAATGGATTTTTGAAGACCTTCTCATGGATCATTTTCAAAAATTCAAGGTGTTATGGCAACTAAACTTGAAAATATAATTGACCAGTCTCTTAGATACTCATTTTGACCCTAGGAAGACACCTGAAAATGGGCTCAAAGTTGGTGCCATGCTTCTACAATTTCTTGGGTTTTTTATTGTAAATTTCACTATGTAAATTTTTTAGCTTTCAGTTTGACTTGGTCAAAGTCAAAAACTCTTAATGTAATGGATCTTGTTTCGAGTTTGGATGATGTGGGAATGAATCAATGTACATTATAAGTTGTTTTTTATGTTTAATAGGCCTCATTAAAGAAGCAAACTCCTAAACAAAGTCTCCAAGAAGTGTTTGAGTTTTACTTTCTCACTCTCACCTATTGTTTGAGAGAATCATGGAATTAGTTCCACCACTTAGGAATTTGAATCCTGAAGGTGGGGAAGTGATCTAAGTGAGTCTATATGTATCATTTCTCTTTTAGAGAGAAGGGTTGGACTTTTGTTGAGGAGGCTTTCATGTAATGATCTTTTCAACTAATATAGAGGCAGTTGCAGTTATTTTTAAGGAACTCTAGACCAGCGAGTTCATGGTGTTTGTTCTTCTTTCTATCTGTTTTCTCATGGTTAAATAATCTTTCTTCAGATGTTTTGTCTTCTTTCTATTGATTACCTTGCAGTTAAATAGACAGGATTCTTGATTTCAAGCTCTATTTATATGGTTTTCATACTTATGTTTATTTCTTATAAAAGTTAATGAAATCATAGTTGCTTGTGCTCATTAGTCTCTTCAAAACCTTCTATTCTATACTACATTGACAATATTTCAAGTACATCATGGCCTTCTGATACCTAGATCCTTTCTATATTTTTCTCTGCATTCCTAAAGCCTAGACCTAATCATTGGCTCCAAGCCCTAGTCTAGCAAACCCTAAAATCTAAAATTCACCAACACACAAACAAATATATATATCTAGCCTAAAAACATGATGCTTTAAATACATTCACTAATAAAAAAAATTGAGAGATCCCTCTCTAGCTCAATAGGGCTAGCTACTAATCTAAAAATGGTTTGAGGTTACCCTTCTCAAACTCCTCCTCAGCCTAGGAAATTGTAAGTGATAAGAGGGTCTCCAAAGACCAATTGTAGACCTTCATGGAGGTATGGTGGCTATTTAGAAGGATTTTTAGTACTGATTCCTAAGGGCTTATAGATATGTGCAAAGGCATATCTAGGGTACTTTAAGACACTACACTAATATTTGGATGCAAAAACTTGGTTCTAGCATCCCCCCATACTGCTTCGGGTGAGACTATAGCCTGCGCTATGCAAGTTGTTGCCGAAAGGGCCAATAGTGTAGGGTTTTGTTGGCTGGCACAATTAACTCTGAACCTAGGTTAGGACCCCCTAAGCCAACAAATTGTTTCATTGTCAGGATTAGGATCTGCTAGAAGGAGATGCGTGATATCACATCACTGGAATCTGACCAAGAAGGAAATTGAGAAGTGGTTGGATAGAAATATTCACGAGTTCATGGCGCAATAGAACATGAATCCTCGTTTGTCAAAGCAGAAGCGATTGAATAGATATTTGTATATGGAAATACATGAATTTTTCTTCTACACCTTCTCGATCGAATTATACGAGTGGATAGCTATGTTGGCAGATGACCAAGGTAGGTGGAAGCTTGATGGTCCAATAGTGTGGACTCCAGAGTTGGTACAATGATTAGAAGCATCTGAAGACAAAATCATGTGAGCTGTCGACCACTGGCTTGATCAAATTATAGGATGATTTGTTACAGAATTCACAGTTCATATCTCAGTTAGCTACAATGAAGTAGAGTGGTGCTTCTTCAAAGGACCGCGAGGTAAGTATCTGAGATATTTGAATACCTGGATTAGGATGCTCTTGTGTGAGAAACAGGTTATGCCATTGCCTTGATGTTTGGAGCTACGTGAAGTGGAAAACTCTTTAGAGATCGAGAAAAAATAGGTCTTGAATATAGCCCATTGATTGGACTTCCTTCGAGTGATGATGAGGGAGCAGTACAGGCCTCATCGTGGAGCGTTGTTCAACTGACAAGATGAGGTTTTCTGTGGACACACCATCCATACACTCCACCTCCACCTCCACCTCCACTACCACTAGTGTCATTCAACATGTCAAACACAATGAATTTTCCAATTTTCAAAGGTATAGGGAGTGAAGATACTGATAAGTTTTGGTTTGTTACGAATGTTGTGTGGACAATGTAGCAGATTATTGATGACAGCATAAAGAAGGCATAGTTAGTTACTGCTCTGCAGGATTGTGCACTGATGTGGTATATTAAGTACTATTTTGATCATCCTATGGCAATGCTAGTAGAGATTAAGGTTTCTTTAAACAAAGAGCTTAGTAAGCCTAAGTCTGACTCATAGTCAATAGTTGGATTTAAGGAGATCACGATGATGGTTGATGAGATGCCTTAGGAGTTAGATCAACGGTTGAAATGTGTGATTTGCAAAGCTAATATGCAGCTCACAGATGGTCAACACCACGAGTGGTTTATAGCTTCACTTCTGCCCCACTTGGGGATTCCTCTGTCGTAGCAGAAGATAGGAACTTAGGCAGAAGCCCTAGAAATTGTTGGGTTGTGTTATATTCTTTCCATGAATAGCCTACATAGTTAACCAGGGGGTTAAAGGGGGGTAGACCCCCCCCCTTCGTAGCGTCGATTGCGCCCCCCCTGTCTAGGGTGTTTGAGGGGGGTGGATAGCCCCCCTCTACGGGGTCTAGGGCAGTGCTCTGGGGAAATTTTTTTTTGACCCTATATTAGGTTGGGCGGACCTACCTATGTTTTTGTGCATGGTTTTCGCACATGGTTTTGGATGCGATGGTTTTCGATCCATGGTTTTGGACGTGATGGTTTTCAGTCCATGGTATTGGATGCTTCGGCATGTATACATATGTATTGTAACATTGAAAGGAGCATAATGAAAAATCAATTTGGTAGTCCAAGTTTTGGGATCCAGGGGAAAGTCTCTGTGTATATGTGTTTTATGTGTTAGGCTCTCGCATTGTTTATTTTCTATGTTTTAGAATTCATATGCAAGTAATTTTTTTATGGGGTTAAAACCTACGTTTGGTATCAGAGTTGTTTTGCCTTCAAGGGGATGCCTTTGTTGCTGATGGGTTTCGCTCGAGCCTATGGTAGACCCTGTTCAATGGGAGATCTACGAGATCAATTTTGGTGGTGAAAGAAGATGGCGAGAAGTGGAAAGATAGAGATTGAGAAATTTAATGGTCATAGTTTTGAGTTATGGAAACTCAAGATGGAGGATCTATTGTGGATAAAGATCAGTGGATCATGGTAGATCTAGGTACTAAACCAACGAGAGTGTCCGATGAAGAATGGAAGAAGTTGGATTGGAAGGAAAATAGCATAATACGATTGTGTGTCTTAGATTTAGTATTGTTGAATTTATCAAGGGAAGCTATGATGAAGGCTTTGTAGGACAAGTTAGGGACTTTGTACCAATCTAAGTCTCCGGTGAATAAACTGTTCCTATGGAAAAAGCTGTATAACTTGAGGATGAAAGATGGAGACTCAGTGACAGAGCATCTGAACACATTTAATACTGTGGTAAGTCAGTTATTATCTGTTGATATTAAAATTTCAGATGAAGATAAGTGCATCAGTTTGTTGTGTTCTCTACCAGATTCGTGGGAGAGTCTGGTTATTGCAATAGGTAGCAATGCAACTACCTTGTAGTTTGATGAAATAGTCTCATCCTTGCTGACAGAGGAGATGAGAGAAAAATATGGAGAGCCAGAATGGTGATGCCTTGTCTATACAAGAACAGTCCCAGAATGGAAACAAAAATAAGTCATTGAGTGGGAGATCTAAATCTCCAAGAAAACCTGTAAAGGTGGTTTGCTGGAAATGTGGAAAGGAAGGGCACTACAAAATGGACTATAAATCTAAAGCTCCTAAAAAAGGAAAGGGATTTGATGATGCTCCTTCTGCAAAAGCGAAAACCACCTCAGATGAAGGTGGGGATGTGTACTTGGCTTCTTCAATTACACATGTAGATCATGAGGCATGGTTGATTGACTCAGGTTCATCCTTTCAATTCACTCCCCATAGAGAGTAATTCTGCGAGTATGAGAAATACGATGGTGGTGATGTGTTCTTAGGAGATGATAGGAAGGCTATAATCATTGGTTGCAGAAAAGTAAAGGTGAAGTTGCAAGGTGGAAGGGTTAGAACACTTTCGGGTGTTCTTCATATTTCTTCATTGGCCAAAAATCTTATTTTTGTAAGCAAGCTGGATGACGCAGGTGTAAAAACAACGTTCAAGAAGGATACCTACAAGATGGTTTAGGGAGCACTGGTATTGATGCATGGAGTTCGGATTGGAACTCTATACAAGCTGTAAGGTAGCACTGTTTTTGATGGGTGCAACAGTTCTATGGTTCTTGAAAGTGGAGCAGAAAATCTAGTAGTTTCCAGAGTGAAGACCATGCGATGGCATCAAAGGCTTAGACATATTGGAGAGAAGGGTCTTTGAATACTTCATGGTAAAGGTATGGTAGAAGGTATGAGTAATAGCTTTCTGGATTTTGATTTCTATGAACACTATGTATATGGGAAGTAGAATCGGGTGAGTTTCCCCTCTGGTGGTAAGAGGGTGAAACATATATTAGAACTTGTACACAGTGATGTGTTTGGACCTGTAAAGGTTCCATCACTAGGTAAGTCTGTGTACTATGTATCATTTATAGATGACTTCTCAAGGAATACATGGATATATTTCCTTAAGAAGAAATCTAAAGTCTTTGACAGGTTTAAAGAATTTAAGGTTCTGGTGGAAAACCAAACAGAAAAGAAGACAATGGTGTTGAGGACAGATAATGGTGGAGAGTTTTGCAGTAAGAAATTTGAAGAATTCTGTAAGAAGTGTGGTATAGCACAGTAGAAGACTACTCCATACAAACCTGAGAAAAATGGAGTTGCAGAAAGAATGAACAAGATGTTGATGGAAAGGACAAGAATCATGCTCATTGCTGCTAGGTTAGGACAAGAATTTTGGGCAGAGGCAGTGGAGACAACATGTTACTGGTCAACGGATCACCTTCATTACCATTGGAGGATAAGACTCCACAAGAGGTATGGATTGGTAAGAAACCCTCTTTTTCACATCTGAGGGTATTTGGATGTGATGTATATGTACATGTTCCAAAGGAGAAAAGAACCAAGTTGGATAGTAAATCTAAAAAGTGCATCTTTATTGGGTATATGGATGGTTTAAAGGGTTATAAGCTTTGGAAACCAGTAACAAGGAAGGTTGTGTGCAACCGAGATGTGGTTTTCAGAGATGTGGTTTTTAGAGAATCAGACTCTATAGAAGAGGAGGAATTAGAAGATGAAGAGCCACAAACTCCGGGTGTGAGAAGATCAGTTCGAGAAAGAAGGCAACCAGAAAGGTATAGTCCATCTGCTTTCTATTCAATTTTTTCTTTATTTGTTATTGATGATGATCCAAGAGCTGTGAAGGAAGCGGTGGATTTAGAGGATGGAAAACTCTAGAAATAGGCCATGGTTGATGAAATGGAATCTTTGCACAAAAATGAGGCTTGGGATCTGGTGGAGTTGCCGGCTGGAAGGAAACCCATTGGCAACAAATGGGTGTTCAAGAAAAAGACAAATGTAGAAGGAAAGGTGGAGAAATACAAAGCTTGGTTGGTAGCAAAAGGTTATTCCTAAGTACTGGGAATTGATTTTGGTGATATTTTTTCTCCTGTTGCTAAGGTAGCTTCTATTATATTACTTTTATCTATTACTTCTACTTTTGATTTTGAGGTAGAACAGATGGATGTGAAGACAACATTTCTTCACAAGGATCTGGAAGAGGAGATCTACATGAAGAAACCTAAAGGCTTTGTGGTGAAGGGTAAGAAATAAATGGTATGCAAGATAAAGAAGCCTCTGTATGGGTTAAAACAGTCACCAATGATGTGGTATCAGAAATTTGATACATTTATATGAGGACTTGGCTTCACCAGAAGCAAGCCAGATCACTGTGTGTATTTTAAATTAATTGGTGACCGTGTTATTTGTCTGGTCTTATATGTGGATGATATGTTGCTGTTTGGAAATGACAAAGAAATTATCCAGGATTTGAAGACCCAATTGTCCACCAAATTCAACATGAAATATCTTCGTGCTGTAAACTGTATTTTGGGCATGGAAATTACAACAGATCGGGCAAAGAGGAAGCTCTGGTTAAACCAGAGGAAGTATGTCGAGACAATATTGCAGAGGTTTAATATGCAAGATATTATACCAATGAAGGTTCCTATTCCTGTATGTGTAAAGTTATCTACTGAACAGTGTCCCAAGACATAAGAAGAGGAAGATGACATGTCCTGTGTTCCATATGCAAGTGCTGTCGGAAGCCTGATGTATGCAATGGTCTGTACTAGACTCGACATTGCACATGCAATGGGCGTATTGAGTAGGATTATTTCAAAACCAGGGAAGGAGCACTGGAGAACAATGAAGCAAGTTTTCAGGTATTTGTGTGGCACTTATGATTATGGCTTGTGCTATCAAGGAAGACCAGGATTGGACAGAGTGTTGGATATTCATGTCTTTGTTGATGCAGACTGGGCTAGAGATATGGATAAGAGAAGATCTACAAGTGGGTATATGTTTAACCTATTTGGAGGTGCAGTCAGTTGGATGAGTAAGAAAAAATCTGTAGTGGTACTATCAAGTATAGAGGCAGAATACATGGCAACACACATGCAAGCAAGGAAGCAGTATGGTTGCAGAGATTGTGTTCAAGTATGGGGTTAGTACAGAGAGCTATAAGGATAGACTGTGATAACCAAAGTGCAATTTTCTTGGAAAATAACTCTACTTATCATTCAAAGACAAAGAACATTGATGTTCAATATCACTTTGTGAAGGATATGATAGTAGAAAAAAAAGTGTTGTTGGTAAAGGTGGACACTTTGAAGAATACTACAGATGCATTGACAAAATTTGTGAGCTATGAGAATTTCTCTTGGTGTAGAGAAACAATGGGTGTTACAGGGCTAGATAAAAGACTAAGTTGTCTAGGGGGTTTGAGGGGGATGGGTAACTCCCCTCTATGGGGTCCGGGGCAGTGCTCCGGGGAAATTGTTTTTGGACCCTATATTAGGTTGGGCGGACCTACCTATGGTTTTGTGCATGGTTTTCGCACATGGTTTTAGACGCGATGTTTTCCATCCATGGTTTTCAACAAATTGGTTTTCGGTCCATGATTTTGGATGCAATGTTTTTCTGTCCATGGTATTGGATGCTTCGGCATGTATAAATATGTATTGTAACATTGAAAGGAACATAATGAAAAATCAATATGGTAGTCCCGGTTTTGGGATCCAGGGGAAATTATCTTTGTATATGTGTTTTATGTGTTATTCTCTTGCATTGTTTATTTTCTGTGTTTTAGAATTCGTATGCAGGTAATTTCTGTATGGGGTTAAAACCTACAGAAATCATGATGAGGTTGCATGCGACGCCTTTGCAGGATGCAACCTTGGGGGTACAACAAATCCATTCTCAGTTATAGAGCCTATGCTTAGAATTGCAGAGCTTGAATAAATATAAGGAGGTTAAACCAGAGGTGCACATGGAAATCTAGTGTTTGAAATGTAAGATCTAGGGGCATGATCAAGACTTGTGTATTGTATTTGCAAACTATATCATAGGACGGGGACCAATTCCCCTTGAGACTAGAAGGTCCAGTAGGACCGAGCATGGGGGCTACGCTATGGTGTGCTATTTTTCATGTAGTTGGAAAACACACAATGGATAATTGTCATTTGCTTCAAAAGTTCATTCAGACACCACAACAGTTGTTCTGTGACTTCTGTAAATTTGTGGGCCATGATGAGTGCCATTGTCATAGCTATGAACTACTGATAGAGAGAATGCCTATGTACCAGATGCAAGTAGAAACACAGCCTCTGAAAGGGCACCAATGGAGCACAAAAAGTGTATCAGGGAAGAGGACGAAGCCATGAAGGAGGAGTGCCCGGTAGAGGTCATGGATAGGTTATCTTCTATAACTGTGGAACACCAAGGAACTACATATGGGAGTGTTAGAATTAGACACACCCATTATGTCAATATTGTGGCCAGTTTTACCACACTATAGAAGAATGCCCTATGTTGATAGCCAAGATGTAGGAGAAGAAGGCGCAGCCTCAGAAACCTACACAGAACTTACAAATGATGAGAGTTGAGCCCCACGAAGAAGATTAGAATGTGAATATAGTGCTAAGGAGTGGAATAAAAACTGGTGATGATAAGGGAAAATAGCCTGAAGAGGATGGGTGGGTCTGCAAGGTCCTAGAAAAAGAAGTTGGTTTTGATTTGGCGCATGCTAAGGAAACTTTTATGGAAGCCAAGAAAAGCTTCATTGACGCCTTTAATTCAGGAAGCCATAACAAAGTACTAGAAACCATTGCGGCTACAAAGGTTGAAACCTCTGTGCTTACCACATTCTTGGAGATCTGCATGAAGTTGCTACATGATAGAAAAACTGTGAAAGGCCTGTAGGGGTTAATAAACAAATGCGTTGTTGAAGAAAATTCCCTTGATGGACACCACATCGTAAGAAGAATTGGAAAGCATAAGGCTAGTACAGGGCGCAAGATTAGGCTCACCGTGCAGATAGGAGATGTTACACAGTAAATTGTCACTGTCTCCTTGTCAGTCTCCCTACTTTGTCATGAAATTAAATCCATCATGCTCATGCTCTCTGAAATGGCAAAAAAACCCTCTTTGCCTAAGTTTATTGGATCATCGTGACTGTTAGTGAAATAACAGCGCTGACTGGAGGAGGCTAGTGCAATTGGTGCGCTGCCAGCGCGGAAGCACATGGGTTTCCCGTGCTGATCGAATTTCATAGCCAGCGCACCCTCTATTTGTATTAAGTCACGCTGACCAGACCTCTTTTGTCATTGGGATGCGATGTCAGCACGCCAGTCCAGTTATGCACCCGCGCTGATCCTGTTTGGGCGAGTTTGTTCTAACAGCCAGCCTTCCAGATGACTCCAGACCTGGTTGTTGGCTTTGTAAAGGTCGCCCTTCCTTCTATGGCATGTCTTTTCATCATATGAGCCACCTTTCTTGGGGATAAGCTTATCCTTCCACCATCCATGGAGACTCCTTCTCCTATATAAGCCTCCACCATTGCCATGAGCATCTAGTTTTTGGAGATAGTTTGGGACATATAGCTTTGGACATAGAGGAATTCATAGTGCTTTAGTGCTGCTCTTAATAGGCAGTTGGTGTGTTAAGTGTGGATTGCTAGAGAGCTTAAGGAAGGTTGTGAAGTCTTGTTGCCTTGTGTGAGAGAGAGAGTTGTTTGTTTTGGGAGATCTACCCCCAAGGGTGAATGCTTATGAGACTTGCTGGCTGGACCCTCTTGAGAAGGACTCAGCGTCAGAACATTGGTTGTACCTTTCTTAGTTTTTGATTAATAAAAGATAAATGACTACTGTTATGGTTCCATTCTGATTTGTCTTGTGATGGTTAATGTGAATTACATCTTTTCTGACTGATGTATAGTTGCTTTTACTAGATTTCACGCTTGTGTTTGTTCTCTCTTTGCATGTGCAGGTGTCCATCCGCGAGGATAGTGGAGGATCGTGACCGACGAGAGCGAAGGAGTGAGAGCGCATCTCTTCATCAAACAAATAGCGATTGGAATCCAAGTAGGTGCTCATTACCCACTTGTTAATTGCAACTAGGAACTTGCAGAGTAGCATTGATTGATTGTTGCTAGACCCGTTCTGGGCTAGTAGGGATCGCCTCTATCCGTAGAGGGGATTTACCTCTCCAACAATTTGGCGATCCGCTGGGGAGCGTTGCTTGTGTCTTTTGTTGTTCATCCTTGTTTTGAGTTTGATTGTCACTCTCTTGTCAAAGATTGGGGATTAGTTCTCTGTTTTTGGTTTCCTAGTTCATTCTGGGAAATGCTTTAATTATTTTAAAAGGCTGTTGCCTTGGTTTGGGAGTTTTTGGTTCGATTTTGCTTGTTTTTTAGCCTCGGCGCGGTTTATTTCAGAACAGTCGCACTGACATCGCACATCTGTTTCTTTGGTTCCACTTTCATCGCGCTTATACATTTAATAGTCGCGCTGACCTTGTTTTCGGGCCAGCGCCCTTAATCCGTGTCCTTCTGCAATGACAGCGCAAAGTTGCTACACACGTTGTCTGGTCATCGCTTTGTTGCTGAGGGTCACCCGCGCTGATCCTATAGAATTCATTTTTGTCCAAATTTGCCTCCTGAACCTGTTAGTTTGACTGTCCCCTACTCTTGCCACTTGGTTTATGACTTGTTTTGTTTTGCCTGAACTGTGACATACTTGCTTGCGAATTCTTGTACCACAAGGTTTCGTTTATTACTTGTTTTTCGGTTTTGAAAAGCCTTCCTTTTTGCTTTCGCTGCTTGGTTTGCATTTTTCCTTAACTTTTACAGTTGCTGGAGTGTGTTGGATCGTTGTTTGACTGGTTTTGAACTCCCATCCTCTGGGTGTTTTCTCTTCTCCATTGATTCCGCACTCAAGCCCTAGGGCATCTAGTGGCCCTGTGTGTGTCAAGCCTTTCGTTTGGGATCTTGTGTTCTTGTTTGACCAGCCAACTTTAGATTTGCTTTTCATATTTGCTCGGTGATTGTTGAAACTGTTTTGGTTGTGTTCCAAGCGATTTGAATTACTTTTTGTCTTGTTGAGCTTAGATCAGATAGCTCATAAGCCTTTGCTTTTCCTTTGATTTGGAAAACTGGTTTTAGTGTCTTGGAAACTTTCTTGTGGTTGCATTGAGTGATTTTAGTTCATCTTGCTTGGTGTAGCTGTCTCTCAAAATCATTTTAAACCTTTTGTGCCATTGAAAAGAAAATAAAAATAGTATCTTTTGCATCCAATAGTTTAAAGGGAAAAGAACATTTCGTGGATTTGCATTTTCAAAAGAAAAGTTTCGTTTCCTTCCCATTAGTTGCATTAGGTTCTTTGATTGCTTGAGTTCGTTTTGTTTGATTGAAAAATTCCTAACCTCCTCATAGTTAGAATTCATCGAACAAAATGATGTTCTTTGGCATGTAGTTTGCATTTAAGTAATTCTGAGAGATCATACGGTAGGACCTGAAATCAAAACTTAATTCAAGATCAACCGTAAAATAAACCAAATTTATCTAAAAACGCATTGGAACTTAACGCAAATATGTAGAGGTCTAGGCTAGAGACGCACTCCGGCGTCGTAAAACCTAGTCACTCTTTCTTTCGCACTAAGGTTGGGTGATTCCTCCTGGTGTGATTCAATTGTGGTCTAGCACGGATTTGGTCTCCCACGTACCGTCACGTATATATGGGGAGACTCCACTAGGTTTACATCCTTCATCCATAGGAAGCCGAGTCTGCCGCCTTGTGAACCGTAACGCACCGAACACAGCATTTTGGAAGATTGATTGCAGTACGGAAAGTCCTTGGTTCTCATACGATTGCCAAGGTGTATAAGCAATTTTACGGGTTGCTTGGTAAACCTTTTTCTTAGAATCTCCAGAGCAGTCACTTTTGATCCTTTTCAGACTCCCTAAAAGAAAAGGTGTAAGTGAGGGTCTTGTCACTTCGTGCTCATTAAACATTCGAAGGAGATAGAGTCATCTTTTCATCCTTTTCTCGACTCTCGAAATATGAAAAGGTCAAGTTCAGTTCCCGTGTCTTAAAATTTATTTGGCCATGATAACATTACCTAGTTAGATTTTGTGTTCGTTTAGTTTTGAGTAGGTTTTATCGTTAGCTTGCTTAGGGTCTTTGTTTGGTCATCCTGGCGAATCCATCAACTCCATCCTCTATCCCAAGTGACGAAGGGTCTCCATCTTCTGTTGCCCATGAAACTTCGGTCTGTGACTCTCTTCCCATTGTTCCGAGCATCCAACCGTTGAATTCTTGAGCTCCAGAGGACGATTTCTACGAGTTCTTTTACAACCCTATTTGGGAGCCCTCTGACAAGGATTTTCCTGCCACTCCTGTCGGTGCTCCATCTCCGATGGCTTCTTCCGATATGGGCGACACTTCTCCTGTGTCGAGTGGCCCGCCCGTCATGTCGAGTATAGATACTCCCATTCCGGCGACATCTTCCATCATCTCTACGCCCTACACCGTTACGCCTTTGGGTGTCATGGTGCCGGCGCGTTATAGATCATTGAGGGATTCTATGAACTCGGCAGCTTCCTCTTCCGTTTGGGATCAAAACATTGTCCCTACCACAGGACCGTTTGTTTCCCAAGTCCATCATACTGCTGTTACAGCGGTCCCATCCAACCCAACCGTTTGTGTCACGACATCAACTCCAGTTGTTAGCACTGTCACAACATCATCTGCTATCACTTCTACCGCAGGCCCGTCTCGGGGTCCAACGCAAAGTGGTCAACCGTCACCTGCTTCTAGAGTTGTGCACCCCGCAAGTGGTGCTCCTCCTGCTTCCGATCATATGACGGCAGAGGAGGCATATTTTCATTACTTGTGTAATGTCCAGAACCCAGATGGGCAAGGCCCGTATTATGATCCTGAGAATCATTATTTGTTTACCTCCTTGCCTGAAATACCTTATGATGAGATTTCCGTTCCATTGAATGTGGCCTGGGGTACCACCGGCTATGGTGGCGGCCAATACCATCCGGGACAAGGACAGCAAGGACCACCCTACCAGGGTCAACAGCCCTACGTGCAGCCTAATCATGGGCAGCAGTATACTGGCCCAAATTACCCAGGTCAACAGGGAGGCCCACAAGGACAACCCAATCAGGGACAACCTTTGGTCTCTAGTGGTCCGACTTCTACATATCTTGGGAAACCTTCTGGTAACCCGGGACAACCCATTGCTCAACAAGGTCAACCTGGTACCCAGCATGGCTACCCTTCAGGGCAACCTTATGGGAACTACGGACAACCTTATGGATAGCAAGGTCAACCCGTAAACCAGCAAGGAAACCCTTCTGGGCAAGGGGGCCAACCTTACATACAACAAGGCCAGCCTACTGCTCAGCAACCATCTGGTCAACAAGGACAAACCTCGGTTGCGCAAGGGCAGCCCCTCACTC
Organism: Pinus taeda; assembly: GCA_000404065.3. Classification (NCBI taxonomy): domain Eukaryota; kingdom Viridiplantae; phylum Streptophyta; class Pinopsida; order Pinales; family Pinaceae; genus Pinus; species Pinus taeda. The sequence continues at coordinate 105,569 of APFE031754009.1, forward strand.
AGCAAGCTCGAACTTCTGGGTGAACGGGGCCGTCTCAAGTTCGACCAGGACAACCTTCTGGCCAGACGGCTCAGCATGCAGGCGGGTACCAATCCCGACCTCCTCTTTCAGGTGGGTATCAATCCCAGCATCCCTATTCAGGTGGGTATCAATCCTAGCCTCCGTATTCAGGTGGGTACCAATCCCAACCTCCTTACTCAGGTGGGTACCAATCCCAACCTCCATACTCTGGCAGGTATCAATCCCAACCTCCGTATTCAGGCGGGTATCAATCCCTGCCTCCTTATTCTGGCGGGTATCAATCCCAGCCTCCTTATTCATGTGGGTATCAGGCCCAACCTCCTTATTCGGGTGGGAACCAATCCCAACCCCAGCATTCAGGTGGGTATCAATCCTAATCTAGTCATCAAATGCCGCCTGGTTCCCAGGCTCAGTACGGATACCAGCAACCCTAGGGGAAAAATCAATATACCTCGTACCAAAATTACCAACAGCCGCAGGGTAATCCTTATCCAAATTATCAACAACCTGTTGGCCAGTATGGTAACCAATGGAGTGCTCGGGGGCAGAATCAGCAACCCGGTTCTGGAAACAACCCTTATGGACAAAATCCTTCTGGAAAAGGCCCTTACAGACCTGGTCCATCGGGACAAGGACAATGGGGGCAACCAGGAGATGGATGGAATTCTGGTTCCACCTCGTATCCAGCACAAATGTCTTTTAATCCGCAGCTACCATTTTTAGCAACGTTGGAACTGCCTGATGTTTCGAAGTTAACGAATGATCCCATTCTACACGATCCACAATGGCCACCAGTTCCAACCAAAATACCTAGTGACTATCCCAAATTTGATGGGAAGGCTGGAGAGGACCCTCAGGCTCATGTGATGACGTATCACTTATGGTGTTCATCAAATTCATGGCTCGATGACTCGATCCGGCTTCGGCTCTTTTAGAGGACCCTCACTGGTTCGGCAGCTAAATGGTATATCGAATTGGCCTGTGCATCATTTCATGATTTCAATTCGTTGGCTATGGCATTTTTGAATCACTTTCAGTTACCCATTCGGTACGACACAGGGACTCACCTCCTCACGTCTCTTAAGCAGGATACTGCTACGCATATCTCCAATCATATTCATGAATGGAGAAGGTGTCACAGGTTAATCAAGTTCTGGATACCTGATTTTCTCCTCACCAACTGGTTCACGACCTCCTTTGTCCCCAAGATTGCACGAGACATTGCTATGGGGGCCTGCGTAACTGAAGAGCAAGCGATCGCGTGCGCTCAGTACCTAGACTTAGTTTATTCTCAGTCTGGTACTTTGTATGATTATTTGCCAGACGCCCCTAGGCCCGGTACATCCAAGGATCCGCCCAAGCCATCTGTTGATGGAGTCATTGGCTCTGTAAACCAGGCCTCTAAAAAATCATCCAATCCTGGGAAGCAAAAGTCAAGTACATCCAACGAAAACACTTCCCAGGGTGTTGTAATTTCTGGTAACACCTCCAAGGTCAATGCCGTCCAGTCCACCACGGCAGGCAAGACCTCGAAAGGCAAGAAAAAGGAAAAGGGGAAAGGGAAGAATAAGTCCGATCAACCCAAGCAGGAATCCTCTAAACCTCCCGCCGAGGAAGGAGCTAAACGCAAACCTAAGTATCCTTGCCTCATTTGTGAGGAAGATCACTACACTAAGGACTACCCTAGGCGGTCCGAAGTTAGTCATTTGTTGAGAGGTGCTCCTCGGGTCCTTGCGGTTCTAAAAGAACCCTTTCCCTCTCAACAAACCCAGATGGTGGCTGATCCTTCTTCATCTTCTCCCTTCGGTTCCCAGGTCTTCATGGCTGGAACTATTCCTATCCATGTAACAACTCGAGCTAAGGAATATCTATCGTCCGCCGGGAAGGAGCCAGAGGTTCCCTCAAGTGCTCCTTCGTCCAGCTCTGGTCCTCTCCATATCGAGAGACCGAGTACTGAGACGACAATCGGACCCCCTCCCAAAGGGGTACTCAGGAGGTCTTCTTATAACCCGAATGCTCGTGCTGCCCAACACTATAGCATCATGGAGGACTTAGCGCAGGCTCCGTCTGCTATGTCCGCCTTAGAGGTCCTTCAGAGACGCCCCCCCAGAGGAAGTCCCTACTATCGGCCATCGGTGGCATCGACCCAGTGGACTCGGATTTAATCACCTTCGACCTCGAGAGCCATGTTCCTCGACTACCTCATCAGATAGCTTTCCTCAGTCAAGTCATCATCAATTCTAAAACGATCCATCGTACAGTCATTGATGAGGCTGCCTCAACCTGCATTATGTCTATTGCATGTTGGAAAGCCATCGGGTCTCTAACGTTGAGTCAGTCCCCAACGACCTTGGAAGCATTCGACAAGAGAGAATCTCGACCGTATGGTATCCTTCAACGACTACCGATTACCTTAGAAGGGAAGACTATAGAAGTAGAAGTCGAGGTTGTGGATGCAAATCTCACATATAACCTCCTTCTAGGCTGGAGTTGGACCTACACTATGTGTGCTGTGGCTTCATCCCTCTTCCGTGTCATTCGTTTCCCCCATCAAGGGAAAATTGTCACGGTCAACCAACTTTCATTCTTCGCTTCCTCTTCTGAGGGAAACGTACCATTCGTTGAGCATACCTCTGTTCCGTATGAAAATGTGGGAGCCGGGCTCTTCAAAGAACCCGCCCTTATGGGTGTTTTTTCCCTCCCACCTCCCAACTTTGCCTCGATCTCTATGATCTCGGTTTGCTCTGATCCTTGGATCCTTCCTTCCATTGACCAGATAGAACCTTGGGGTGAGGAGATGCCGTTGAGTCTAGCCGAGCTCAACTACATTGAAATTGTTGCTGCATCGACCTCTCATGATGAACCCACCATCACGAGTGGGGCTCTTGACTCAGATGATTTTCCCCCTTGGTTAGGAGAATACAGCTCCTCGGATCCATTGAAGGAAATATTTCCTTCCGATGAGGCTATTATAGAGACTATGTCTCTGGACGAACGTCCGTGGTTCCCTCTTCACCACCATTCCTCCTTTCTCCCCACCTTTCGGGAAACACTGCTTTGTCTTGAGCAGTTTTCTCCATGTCTCCCTTCTCAACCCCTTCAGACGCCTGTTCAGATTGATCACACATCGTCCGAAGGGAATTTAGGGAACATCACACAGACACAACCAATTGACATCTCTATTAAGGCAGGGATTGTCAAGAATATTTACATAGGAGTGACCTGCACTCCTGAGGAGATTCAGGTTTATATCGCACTTTTTCGCGAATTTCACGATGTCTTGGCATGGTCCTATGAAGAAATGCCCGGTATTGATCCATCTATAGTAGTGCACGAGATACCAACGTATCCTAGGGCCAAACCTGTTCGCCAACGTTTGTGTCCCGTGCACCCCCGTAAGGCGGAAGCCATCAAAGCAGAGGTTGAAAATCTTCTTAAGGCAGGATTTATTTATCCCATCCCACTGAAAAAATGGGTCTCAAATATCGTCCCTGTCGACAAAAAACAGGGCACCATTCGTGCCTGCGTTGATTACCGTGACATTAACAGAGCTTGCCCAAAGGACAACTACCCCACGCCATTCATTGATCAACTCATTGACGAGTGTGCGGGTAGCGAGATATATTCTTTTATGGACGGCTTCTCTGGTTACAACCAGATCAACATTGCTCCGGCTAATCAACACAAGACGGCCTTCATCTGTCCCTTGGGCACCTTTGCTTACAAAAATCTCCCCTTCTGCCTTAAAAATGCTGGCGCTACCTTCCAGCATGCGATGTCTTATGCTTTCCACGATATCAGACACATCGTACAGCCGTACCTGGATGACCTTCCTGCTCATTCAGTGAAGTGCACGGACCACCCATCGCATCTTCGTGAGATCTTTCTTCGTTTTCGACACTATAATATCTGATTAAATCCGCACAAATGTGTCTTCTGCATCGAATCAGGTCGACTGCTCGGGTTTATCGTCTCCCGAGAGGGCATCCGTCTGGATCCCCTTAAAGTCGAGGAAATTGTGAATCTTCCTCCCCCTGCAAATTTGCGGCAATTACAGAGTTTGCAGGGGAAAGCTAATTTTCTAAGACGGTTTATACCAAACTATGCCGAAGTGGCAAAGGGTTTTACCCGGTTACTAAAGCGTGACACCCCATTCCGATGGGATGCCATAGCTGAGGAGTCTTTTGCTCATCTCAAAACTCTCTTGGTTTCTGGCCCTTTGTTGCGGCCTCCAAATTACCATCGTGACTATACGCTCTATTTGGCTGCTGCTGATACCACTATCGGCATGGTTTTGGTCCAGGACGACGATGATGGCATCGAGCATGTCATTTATTATCTTAGTCGCAACTTACTAGATACAGAGACTCGATATGCATATGTCGAGAAGTTGGCTCTCGCCGCAGTCTGCACCATCCAACGCTTCCGTCACTACATTATGTTGCGTACTACTACGGTGATTTCAGATTGTAACCCCATGACCTACACTCTTTCACGAAAATTGCTAGGGGGAAATACTCAAAGTGGATCGTGATCCTCCAAGAGTTCGACTTGGAATTTACTGCAGCCAAGTCCGAGAAACCACTCGTTTTTGCTGAACTTTTGTGCTCCTTGCCGTCCGCCACTACTTCCTCACAGATAGAGGAGTCTATTCCAGATGAAACTCTTTTCCTTATCAGCACCCTTGATCCATGGTATGGGGACATAATTGTCTATTTACAGACATCCTCCTTCCGCCCCGAGACTTCGAAAGACGCTCGTCGATGGATTCGTCACCAAGCTCAGCCATATCGCATAATTGGGGACACCCTGTACCGCCTTGGGGTTGATTTGGTTCTTCGTCGATGTCTAACCTTCGAAGAAGCTGAAAGAGTTCTAAATGACTGCCACTCCGGTGCTTGTGGTGGTCACATGTCTGGATATGCCACCGCACAAAGGATCCTCCATGCTGGCTACTTCTGGCCATCCATTTTCAAGGACTGCATTCTTGTCGTCCGTTCTTGTCATGCATGCCAGATTTACCAGCGGAAGATGCATGCGCCTGCTGCCCCGCTGCACCCCGTCGTGACCGTAGGCCCCTTTTCCAAGTGGGGCATCGATTATGTGACATGTAATCCTCGCTCGGACGGGGGGCATGGTTACATCATCGTTGCTGTAGATTACTTTAAAAAATGGGCGAGGCAATGCCCACATTGTGGGAAGACGGTCATACGGCGGCGCAGTTTCTTTTTAACCATGTTATTTCTCGGTTCGGGGTTCCGCAAGCCATTGTCACTGATCACGGAAAACATTTCCGTAATCATATGATGGCCAAGTTGACAACCCAGCTAGGACTTAGGCATGATAGTTCCACTTCGTACTATCCCCAGGCGAACGATCAGGTTGAAGCCGTGAACAAAGTCTTGGTCACGATGCTTCAAAGAAATGTTGGCATGCACAAGTCTAGTTTGCATTTGATGTTTTTCTCCGTGTTGTGGGCCTACCGGACCTCCGTGAAGGATGCCACTGGGTTCACCCCTTTTCAGCTAGTATATGGACTAGACGCAACCCTTCCCATTGAGTGTGAGATTCCTTCACTCAAAATAGTCGTCGAGTTACTTCCTGAGACCACTCCTATAGAAGAGCGGCTTCTTTACTTGGAACGACTAGACGAGACACGTCGTCTAGCCTCCTTTGCTATCGAAGCTCAAAAGAAGCGAGTGAAAACTCACTTCAATAACTCTGTTAATCCCCGCTCTTTCGTCGAAGGAGACTTGGTACTGCTCTACGATCAGGCTAATGATAAGCTAGGAGCAGGAAAACTCGAGCCAATGTGGCATGGGCCCTACATTATAAAAAGAGTTCTACAAAAAGGTGCCTATGAGCTGATCGATTATGAAGGCAATCCCCTGGATAGGCCCCGTAATGGGCTATATCTTAAGAAATATTACGTCTGAGTCCAGGCACTCTCTCATTTATTTTTTACATGCATATGCTTTTTTACAGTGTGTTTAGTGTGTGTGTGTGTTCATTTGATTTTTTTCTTAGTGCGTCGGCATGATAGCCACTTATTGTGTCTCTTGCTTCTGAACAGATGTTTGGATCACCTTACGTTGGTTTCGCTGATGGTGCTTCCCGCAGTACTCGCAATCTATCATCTGCGGCATGGGTGATCTACGATCCTCATGGTGAGTTAGTAGATATTCAAGGTGTGTGTCTAGGTTGTACAACAAACAATGTAGCTGAATATAGTGTTGTAATTGAATTATTAGCCGAGGCGATTAAACTTGGAATCTGCTCATTGGTTGTAAACCTAGATTCGCAGCTTATAGTCCACCAGCTCAACGGATGATATTCCGTCAGAGATCATCGTATCTTAAGGTTGTATTTATGTGTTAAGTTATTGGAAAGAGATTTTGATTACATTACTTATCATCACATTCCAAGAAGACTTAATGCTGTAACTGATGCATTGGCTAATTATGTATTAGATAGACATTTGCGAAACATTTGTAAATTAACAAAACATGAGATGCATAAGATACAATAAAAACACCATGTATATATATATGTATCGTGTGGTGCACTAAGGCACTCAAAAAATAAGTGTACATGTCTGAACAAAACCGACATCCTTAGTACATCTGAGACGTATGTCTCTCAAAAAACATCAGTGGAAAATAAAACCTAGGCATCTACTACGGTAGGTTATGCTCTCTATAGCATGCCACTGCTCGTGCCACCCACCTCAAAAGGCGGTGCATCCAGGGTTCTACACCCACTGTATGGATCTATGCAACTATGGGGACCTCCTCGATCCCCTGGTAATCCAGGACTCCTGCCAGTAAGCCCTCAAGGTTGTGCACTACAACCTCCGCCATGTCACCTGCAGGAGGAGCTAAGGCCAAGATCGCGGTGCCCTGCGCATCTCTCCGTGCCTCCGGGGCCAGGCCAAGGGGCCTCACGGGTCCCACATCTGCACAGCACAATGTTTATTAGGACATGTACATGAAAAAATTCAAAAACATTACAAAAGATAAAAAATAAAAAAGAGATCAAGTGTGTTACCTCCATCGTCCCACTGCTCTCCCGCAGGCAGTGGTAGGTCGGGATCACCACGGAAGTCGATACCGGCATATGGCCAGTCCTCAACAAAGATAACCTGGTGATCTAGCCACTCTCGAAAGAAAACGCCCCAGGACACTGAGCGACCGCCACCTCCACGTGGCATGACTCGGGCCGATTTGGTGGCCCTCGTCTCTCATGGACTATTAGGCGGATCCACCACAATGGTCTGTAGCTGAAGGGCTGGCACCCGCTCAAACATGAGCGGGAGTAAGAGCGATCCGTAGCCAAACTGCTTTGACTCTCCACGTCGGAAGTTGCTCAATTGTCTCTTTATTCTGTTTGTCACAGCTGCTGCCCAGTTGAAAACCGTGGGCTCGAAGCACTCGAGAGCTAGCAATAGGTTGGCCTTTGAGGCCTCATGGTTGGCCAGACTGCCTGTTGCCTGCGTCACTAAAAAGAGTATAGTGCGAAGGACTATGTCACCAGCACCCACTGATGGAATGCTTGCTTTCCCGCTTCGTGTCTTCTGCGCCTGTGGGCACACTTGGGCCATGAGTTGGTAGAGCATCTCGCCGCTGGGTCAATGCCCCTCCAAGATGGGAATCACACCTCGGTGTGACAATCCAGTCAAAAAGTAGATATCTGTGGCATCGAACTCGATGTCACGACCTCAGATCGTAAATTTCCCGTCCACTGGGTTCCAAGCTCTAATCAAGAGCTCTAAGAGGTCTGGTTGTGCCCTCAAGCGCGGAGTAAGAAAGAATTTTAGCAATCCGCATGCCCGCATTGCATTTTGGCATCCGGCATCGGCAAAATCGGCCATATCTTCATTGTCGTGGGCCCTCTCTTGCCACACAAAGGCCATTGTGTCCTACATGATCACCCAAAAGCATTAGGCTACCAGCATTTGAAAATTATCCATTCAAATTATTAAAAATCAATTTTCACGGCGCCAGTGCGACTGTTTCTAAAACAGCCGCGCTGATAATGGAGGCCCTTTGTATTTTCTCTGGGTCAGCGTGGAAGAACACGGGTTTTCTGTGCTAACCTGGAAAATGGTGTGCGTTGATAAAATCGATCAGCGCGGACCCGATGGGCGAATCCGCGCTGACTCATTATCCATGAAAGTGACCTAGAGACTCCCTTCCGGTACCTTGGAGCCTGCATGCCTCAATGGCAGGTTCTTTGTGTTCGACACGAGGTTTTCATCATTGGCCTCCAGTCGGATGACTTTACGAGTGTTCGACACCGGCTCATTTATTTGCACGCTGTGGATTTTACCTATAGTACCTTGAGGACCATCATCATTATTGGTGGCCCCTCTCGTGTCTGTTAACAGCTTTCATCATTGGCTGGTAATCAGACGATGTTCAAGCATGTTCGACTCCGACTCCTGTATTCACATGTTTGGAATTGTACTTTGTTCGGGTTTGGATGGAGTGCAAGACCCTGGTTCTAGCCTGTTGCGAGCCAAGTTGCGATTTTGTGGATCATTATTACATGACTCATTGATGGATGGCTGCGCCCATACTTGAGTCTTTTAGGATGGCTGTGACCATACCTTTTATCATCATGGTCTCTTCAGCTGGGTGGCTGCATCCGTACCACAGACCTTCTTTGTATGTCTTTTGGATGGCTGCGCCCATGCCTCGACTACATGTAATCAAAATATCAGTTGTATCTACGTGCAGGTTCTTCCTGGTGGTGTTCCGGTTCAGCAGTTTTGTAAAGCATTTCACCCCTCCCACTCTCTCGGGCTTCATGCTTTAGGGTGTTACTGTTACACAGTAATTTGTCACTGTCTCCTTGTCAGTCTCCCTACTATGTCATGAAATCAAATCCATCATGCTCATGCTCTCTGAAATGGCCAAAAAACCCTCTTTGCCTAAGTTTATTGGATCATCCGACTGTTATTGAAATAACCGCGCTGACTAGCAGATGATAGTGCAATTGGTGCGCTGCCAACGCGGAAGCACACGGGTTTCCCGCGCTGATCGAATTTCATAGCCAACGCACCCTCCTCTTGTATTAAGTCATGCTGACCAGACCTATTCAGTCATTGAGATGCGATGTCAGCGCGCCAGTCCAGTTATGCACCCGTGTTGATCCTGTTTGAGCGAGTTTGTTCTAACAGCCAGCCTTCCAGATGACTCCAGACCTGGTTGTTGGCTTTGTAAAGGTTGCCCTCCCTTCTATGGCATGTCTGTTCGTCTTATGAGCCACCTTTCTTGGAGATAAGCTCATCCTTTCACTATTCATGGAGACTCCTTCTCCTATATAAGCCTCCACCATTGCCATGAGCAGCTAGTTTTTTACATATAGACTTTGACATAGAGGAATTCATAGTGCATTAGTGCTGCTCTTAATCGGCATTTGGTGTGTTAAGTGTGGATTGCTAGAGAGCTTAAGGAAGGTTGTGAAGTCTTGTTGCCTTGTGTGAGAGAGAGAGTTGTTTGTCTGGGGAGATCTACCTCCAAGGGTGAATGCTTATGAGACTTGCTGGCTGGACCCTCTTGAGAAGGACTCAGCGTCAGAACATTGGTTGTACCTTTCTCTGCTTTTGATTAATAAAAGATAGATGACTAATGTTATGGTTCCATTCTCATTTGTCTTATAATGGTTAATGTGAATTACATCCTTTCTGACTGATGTATGGTTGCTTTTACTAGATTTCACGCTTGTGTTTGT
>APFE031754013.1:0-35424 GCA_000404065.3 Pinus taeda
ATATTTCTTAAAAATGCTAAATCTTTTACATACGTGGAGAAAAAATCTCGATTTACAGTAGCTTCACTTTTTCTAAATCCTCGTGTTTAATCTACCTAAAATTCAATTTGTTCATTTTTTTTAATTATTCATGATATATTGAACTATAAATTTGATGTAAGAAGTTTCTTAGGGTTTTTGATTTTAATTGTAAATAAGAAGAAATTTGATTGCATGGATTTCCATTATTATTCCATAGGATGACATGGAAGATGATTCAAAAGGCACCCGCAAATCTCAAATAACAAAATATTTCAAATAATACAATTTCTCGTGAGATTCATAGCATGAGAGGTGCAGGAAAAGCTATATATGCAGAGAAGTGACTTTCCTTTCAAGGACATAGTAGACAAGTGGAAGATAAGACAGAAGGAGAATAGGTTTAGCCAGATAATATACAAGTTTAGCTTAGTATTTTGGAAATGGTGTCCGATAATTTCAATAACTCAAGTTAAAATGGGCATTATAGCTCTGTTATATATTCATGTTAATTGTGATAAGATGCCAATCAGGGACAAAAGACAATCAATCCTTCAAAACAAATCTACTTATTTTAAACCACCTTAACAAGCATCGTAAGGAATAAGGAATACAAATGCAATGTGGTTTCCTATGACGAGTTTCTAAATAATGGGACCTTAATATTCACAAGAAAACCGCAATTTATATGTATAGAGTTGACGAACAAGGGTGGTATTTAGATTTCTATTGTATGAATATCGCTTATGAATTTAAAGAGTACGATAAAAGATGACCATATACATAGTACGAGAATAATTCCGAGTGTGAACCTCAAGTTTTAAAAAGGAAAAACCAGCTAAATTTTGAAGCACATAGCGCAGGCTTTCAGGAACATGCGCGACCGTAGACAAAAATGTGTGCAAATATTAAAACAACAGCATATGCAGCCGTAGATGTAAAAGAACCATTTAAATAAGACCATGGAAAAAACCCGGTCTAGGTGTACCTACCCAATTCGAACGTGATTGAAGGCGTTGGTGGTGAATAGCTCCCAAATGCAGGCCCTGCTTGTAGCAGTGGTCTATAGCTGGACGAAAACTAACATGTTTAAGTAGTCAAGAGGACAACCAAATGGCCAAGAAGCTGCCAGTACCATGCCATATCTATCTCTGCAAATCAATTGTGTCCCTCTGTCAGTCTCCCCTCCCATCTCTAAAAGATATTTTGAGACGGAACCATAAAATACAAAACACAAATCCTGACAAACATGCATACACACGAGGAGAGACAACAGATGGAAATTACAGTGTTTGTGAAAGAAAGAACAAACCAGAAGAATCAAGATGAAAAAGTACTCCAGCTTTCCGGTCTAATTATATAGATTTAATTTTTCATATAAAAACCTGAAAACCAATTTTCCTATAAACCAAATATACTAGTAAAGAAGAAAAAATGGTAGAAAAGTAAAGTACCAGAGACAATATGGCGGCAGAAGTAGTTCATCACCCCATAGAACTTTTCCACGGTCGGACCAAAGGAACAATGCCAGAGAATACATATCTAGACCATTCCCTGCGCTGCACTTCTCATAATTCCGAACGCTGAAGAACGGATGGAGCTAAACCAGGGAAGGGTCTCTATTCAATGGAGGGTAAATGAGGCATGTTGTGATTTGTAAACTCCACCGATATATCTGTGACATCTCTTGGACACCCCGTACCATTTTGATGAGAAAGCTGGAAATTTCTTTTTCCTCCAACGACTAGCGGTCAGAAACCCTTGGATGCCTTTCTTGTAATCAAATCATAATTAAAAAAATCGTTGAAAAGTCTTTTTCATTCAATTGGTTGTAATTATGGCACGTTGTGAAATTTCTTTATCCTCCAACGACTATCTGTCAGAAACCCTTGGATGCCTTTCTTGTAATCAAATCATAATTAAAAAAATCGTTGAAAAGTCGCTTTCATTCAATTGGTTGTAATTATGGCACGTTGTGATGTTCACACTCCCTTATATATCTCCTATATATCTATCACAGCTGTCCCCATAACAATACGATTTCGGCCAGAGCGTCGTCGGATTGAGAGATATTTATAATTACGAGTTGTTTATCATCCAACGACTATCTTTCAGAACCGTGGGTGCAGAACCGTAGGTGCAGTTCTTTTAATCAAACGTTGCCATTCTTCTATCATAATTAGAAACGGGTCAAAATTCTCTTCGATTCCATTGGCGGTAAATATCGCACATTGAGTGTTTTAAAGTTTACAAATATGTCTCTTACACCCGTACCTTCGATTGAGAGAGAGTTATAATCTGGAGACATAAAATTTCTTCATCCTCCAACGATCATCTCTCAGAACCCTTGGATGTCGTTCTTGTAATGAAGTGTGTCATTCTTATAATCATCCTCGTCCTCGAGTGCTGATTTAATTACAATTTGATTTTGAAAACCAGGCGAGAACACAGTTTCTAGCTGTTAAATGATATTTCCAATTTAAATTTGAATTCAAATTCACTATATATTAAGTAATTTTTTTGAAAGCAAGAAAAAATAACAGATTTATATTAACAATTGTTTTAAAAGGTACAAAGATATACCCAAAGAATAGAATATTTGGAAGATCATCTCCTCAAGAATAGAGTAAAAAATAAACTCATAACTAAATTAAATCTACACACAAGAAGCAAGTCATTCTCTACATTCCCACTTCTTACCATATTTTATATAGGGTAGATTGGTTATGGCATGGTGCTTTTATATTTTGGATTATATTAATTTATTTATTTTTTTAAGAAAGATTCGGTTTTAGTTATTCAAACACAATGTTTCATCTTATTCCAAAACTAAAACACAATTTGTTTTTCCTTGTCATTCTTATGGCAATAACAATAAGATCTTATTCTCTGGAATAACAGCTTTCTTTACTTCTATGCATGAAATCAAATACTAAGTCCAATTACACTTTAACCTAAGGCTTATTTTTTATCTTTGAAAAAACAAAAACTTATCATAATTAAATTATCAATTTACATGGAGGAGAACCATCATCATCTTTATTTTTTTATATGTCCTTCACATTTAAGAAAATTAAACAATTATCTACTTATAACACTTTTGGGGTTTATTAGACAACAAAAAATTATAATAATAATTAGATTTAATTCTACATACAAAAAAATTTACTATAATTTATTTTTATATTAAAAATGAATTAATTATTTAATTTATTGTTTTACATATTAAATTTTTAATCATATAGAAATAAAAAAAAATATTACTTTATTTATAATTAAATATTTATAAATTAAAATGATAATATAAATATAAAAATAAAAAAATGAAATTGAAATTTTAATATATAAGCCTAACATTGAAATTGAAATTTTAATATTTAAACATAACATTGATAATCTCTTTAAGTATGGAAAATATAAATAAAAATTTAAAAATTAAAAATTTATTACTTTGCATAAACGAATGTAAGTAAATGTTAAAAATAATGTAATTTTATAAATCTTTTAATAATTAAAAGGGATCATGAGATTTCAAGGAATCATAATATACCATGTTAATGGGTATGTTGGAAACTTTTCACTTCTTAAAATTGGCATATACCATGTCTTTTTGCCCTTATTTTCCTTGTTTAATAATTTCATCACTTCAAATGTGTTTTGTGGGTGCTTTATTTTTTATTTTTATTTTTTAATGATTGCTATCAATAATTAATAAATAAACATGAAATTATTTATATTTTATAAATAAATAAATAAACATAAAATTATTTATATTTTATAAATAAATAAATAAACATAAAAATTATTTAAATTTTATTTAAATCACTTAACCACTTTACATTAATGAGAAGTTTTGACTACTGACAACTCCCAAATAAAGCATAAATAGAACTACCAACACATCACACAAAATCAAGAGCCACCCACACATTACACAAAATCAAAATCAATATCGAAATAATCAATTTGGTTAAACATTAAAACAGAACACATAGATCAGTGTTCTCACCAAACCATTTTTAGGAGAAAAGTATTGAATTAAACGAAATCTATTGATGTAGTGAGTACCCTTTTTTCAGAAACAAAAAGACTATAAATACTTAAAAGAAAAGCAGTTAAAATTACTTTGTTACCTCTTATTTTATGGAGAAAAACATTGACCACCCTTCCTTTTGTTATAGAGGGTTATCAAATGTTTCTTCCAACTATCACTATTGTCATTTACAATATCCACTTTGTTCTTTGGAAACTAAACATGTATCTCAATTCTTCCTAGATGTCTAAATTACTTAAAAAATGATATTATGTTTCATATCATTACATATACATTTTCATTCAAAACATAAAAAATGATATAAGTGCCCATTAAATTTGACTACTTACTATCACCATTCTCGAACTCTGAGAACTTGATCTTCCCTAGCCCTATTTGAATGATGATTGTTGATCGTCGCCAATCTTGGACTCTCACAACTTGATATTCCTCACTCTATGCTACACCATTCTTTTGACACGTCATATGGTACCTGATGTGAGCACCTAAGAAATTCATTGATGTAATGAGTACGTGTGCCGCTTTTATCCATGCATTTTCAACCACATATCCACAACTCAGAATAATGTTTCCCAGAAACATCTTTCAATGAAGGGATTCTACTTCAGAAACTCACTGCAAAAGTCAGTGTTCTTTTGATGTTATCAAGCCAGATTGTTCTTTAAATAGCTTAAGCAAAACACATTATGGTCTAGAGAAATCGTTCTGGAACCGCTATAAAGCATTCTAATCAAATTTTGAACATATATCACTAAATGACCAAACAATAGATAGATAGGTGTTAAAAGGAGATGAAAGGTTTGAACAAATTGGTAGAACATCAAACTGATAAATGTTAAAAGAAGATGAAAAGCGTAGACTAATGTCTAGCCTCACCAATTTCAAAATGGAACATTTTTGGTGTAATTATCTAATAAGTAGTATATGAGAGAAATATCTAATGTAGCATAACAACATAAAGGGAAACACTATTGGGCACATATCCAACATCCCGAATCATTTAAAAAAATCCATTATGCCTCCTGCATGCTCAAAGCACAGGGCACGGTGGCGGTCTGCATGATTATGATAAGAAATAAGCAAGGTGGCATGCACATGTGTAAGAGGTGGTTGACAGAAAAGAGCATTAGTATGAAGGACGAAGCTAAAAAAGAGGATACAAAAAATAAGGTGGAGCAACATTTTCTAGAAGGTGAAGAGGCTCAGTGATCCCAAGTAGTGGTTAATAGCTATGTTCTTTGCCTGCACTTCATTATGCTCCTCAATGTCTTGTTTGTTGAATTGGGACTGCATGGGGGCAAGAGGTTTGGGAGAGAGAGAAACTCAAGTTATGGGAAGAGTTTGGATGTGAACAGTGGCAATATTCATCGCGACTGTAGAAGTTATGTAGGGATGTTACTGCACTTGGGAAATTTATTCTCATGCAAGGGGTCTATTTCGGTTTCACTAGGATTTTGCATTCTCCTCTAACTTATGGGGAGCATAGGGATGGATACGGAAGGTTGATGGCTAAATGAGACTTGTATGTTATTCTTCTTGGAAAACTTAAAGGGAAAGTGTAAGGTAGCAATAATTTCTATAGAGGTAATTCCATTCTATGTCCTGGAATGAGGCATGAAGGCTTGGGCTCTGTGGATGTCTAGGGCCATGAGGGCGAACACCTAGGCTTTAAAGAGAGTGAGTAGGGGGTGGGTGTCTAGGAAAAGAGCCCTCCGGAGCTAGGGAATTGGTATGTTGGGAAAGCTAGTTAGGCCAGCTTTAGCTGACACTAGGGGCAAGGGATGCTTCATAAAATAAGGGAGGGATACTTGGTCGAGAAAGGGGCTCAGAAGATGTGAGGCTGGGGTGAGTAGAGGAAATAATGATAGAGAGGCAGTCAGGGGGACACCGGATGATTTCAACCAACAAGGGGCACTAGGAAGAAGGAGCGGCGCTCTGTTCGAGTCGGCTTTCGGGCATTTGGGTCTGTGGGCAACCACACAATTTGTGGCCAAAATTGTAGCCATTATTGGCACAGGGAGGGGGGCATATAGGCTTGTCTAGGGCATCTTGGGTGGGGATCTTTAACACTCAAGGGCTTTGAATAATCTACATGGGGGGGAAGAAAGGATGGATGAACAAAATGAGTGGATATTGAAAATTATGAAAATAATTGTTTGGAATTGTTGGTTTCTTATTCGTGAAGCACGTAACTTCCCTTAGAGGAAGAAAACACTGAAGCTAGTTCTAGGTCACTGTCTGCAGTAGGATATAAGGCTACGCGACAGTAAAACAATGGCTAGTTCCGGGAAATGTAGGGGTAGGGACAAGAGACTGTGGGAGAGGGAGGTTGACGTTGAGCCGAGCAATGTTGGAAAATGCAGTGGGAGGAAACTAGTGGACAAACTGATCCAATAAACAATGGTTGTGTATGTGGGTAGCACCAAAGAGAAGATTCAACGACTCATCACTGAGTGGGAGGATGACATCCATAGATTTGTGAAAGTAGGGCCAATGGATGTGAAAGAGTGGAAAGCATTGGTTCGTCATCTCGCAGTAGAGAAACTAAATATAAATAGACTCTACACATGTACTGGCTCCATAGATGCCTCCTAGGGAAGGGGATGGAACAAATCTGGATGATTGTCATTAAGTAATTTCCAAACAACAATAAAGAATTTCAAAAGATCCAAGCCTAGCTGCAGAAATAGGATGGTTGTTTTGATCAAATCTAGAGAACATTCTCAAGCATGTTCTTAGTGACCAAGCTTCCAAGATCAGTGAGAAGGACCCAACCTGAGGTAACTTGGCATCAACCGATCAGGATAACTAGGAGGATGAAGTCATAGTCTTTTTTCTTAAGTTTTTATGTGGATAGCATTTACTTTCCAATTTGTAGTATTTTATATATATAGAAAGACAACTCATGGTTTTGTAGATGATTATCAAGTATATATAGATTGGATATATAAACTACTATTTTTTGCTACTAGATGGTGTATAATGTGGTTATGTGGTCAACAAACCTGGTTTCCCAACTAGCAAGTTGATATCACCTAACTAGGCTATGTGGTTGTAACTTGCTTGCACATATTATAATGAAAAATAAGGATCTACCAATCTTAACAAAAAAAGATTCTTGGAATTTGTACTTAAACAAAAAACATTATTATGAAAATTATTTCCATTTTCTTTATCTAAATCAAGTTAAATTAAATTAAAATAGTTTTATTATTTAATTTTCTTAATTGAAATCAGATTAACTTAAATTAAAATATATATTTTTCATTTAGCATATATTAATATATTTTTAAATCATTAAACTTATTTTAAAAGTTCAAATTGAAAAAATATTTTCATTCCTACAATTCTTATATTTGCCAGTATCTCTAAGCAAAAATAAATTCCATATCTTCAAAATTTAATCTACCAAATTTTAAGTGGCACCTTCGCACTGCGCCTTCTGTGGCACCTTCGCACTTCCGCAGCAGAAACGCTCGAGAGATCACCCTTCACAGATTCGCTTTCCACTTCACTTTCATACAGATCGAGCTTTTGAAACAATAACCCAATATTTCAGATCTTAAGATATTCAACCCAAAAGCACACTCAAGCCAAATTATCTCCTTTGCTTTATATAGTCAAGATTTTCCTCAAATCATGGATCATGGGGCTTAGTAATAATAATAATATAAAACAATACCACGGGCCAAAACCATAATAACACAATACCGACGGCTAAATACCAAGGGTTAAACATAAGGAACCCCACGTGTGCTTTTCTGCCTTGAAGTGTGTGCACTGGGGGTACACACCTCAACAGCTACGCCTTCTATGGCGCCTTCGCATTGTGCCTTTGGTGGCACCTCTGTGGCGTCTCCTATGGCGCCTTCGCACTGCGCCTTCTGTGGCGCCTCTGTGGCGTCTCCTGTAGCGCCTCCGTACTTCGCCTTCTGTGGCGCCTCACACCTCCACAACTGCGCCTTCTGTGGCATCGTGTACCTTCGCAGCAGCGCCTTCTATGGCGCCGCGTACCTCTTATTTTCTTCAATATTTGATAGTTGATCATCAATCTTTGCTGCTGACTTGAAGTACTATGATCTATCACCTGAATGGGTTTCCATCAAGGACAACACTTTAGCCATAATGCCAACAATTTCCCCCTTTGGACTTGATGGCAAAGCTTACTTGTGAACTGTCATCTAATCCCTTTTTGTTGTCCGGTAACCCATGCACTCTGTCACATCTGATATTTCTTCTGTAGATTCATCTGAATGTATACAAGTGATATGATCTTCTATGAGAGGGTTGCCATGTGACATATGATAGTGTAAATATTTATTTTTATTAATATAAAAGAAAATTTGGCTTTTTGTGTTATTATTCTTGAAAATTTTTTAAAGTATTACATGTCATATTATACTTCTAATTCACATGGAATGAGTTCTGCCCAAGACGAAGAAAACACATGACTAAAAATAAAAAAGTCATGGGCGAAACTCACTTAAACGGACTGTTGGAGATAAAATGGGTTGTATAAAAGATAAGGGTATACTGGGAAAGAATGATTGTACTCATACCCCAAAAGTAGCAAGATGTTGCCAAGGGTTAAGGAAATGTAAATTGGGAAATGACTATTGTTTGTTCTCCCGGGAAGTAGGAGATAGAGCTTTGGTGGTTGTTTGTTCTCCTGGGAAGTTGGAAATAGAGATTTGGTGGAACTAATTGGAAACATAGTTCTTGGTTAGAGGATTGAAATAGACTTTAACTTATTTCCAACAAGAAAATCTTAGATAATTATATTCTAAAAAATAATACACTTGAATGTGTGCAAGGATGCAAAAGGATCTTATATAATAAATTAAATAAGCTTGTTTGGATGGATAAATATATAAACATTCACAAAAAAGAATACACTTGAATGTGTGCAAAGATGCAAAAGGGTATTATATAGTAAATTAAAGAATCTTGTTTCAATGGATAAATATATAAACATACACAATAACCCTTATTCACCTGTAAACATATAGTCTATTGTAAGCTACTACAGAAAATAACTATTGGAGTTAGGAAAAATAAGTTTACACAGTTTAACTTGTAGAAAAATAAATGTATACCTAGTTTAGATTCCTATAGATCAAAGGACTGGAATCATATCAATTGGCCATGGAACAAGTAGCCTTGGATAAAGTATTACTAGGGCCTAAAGGACAAGCTTCACAAACTCCCATGACAAGTGTTCAAAACACCTCTTGCCTAATTTTCATATTCTCTTCTTCAAAGAAAATGATAGTAATAGTAACTTATTTACAATCATTATGAAAAAAAAAAATATGTAGAGCTCACACGAATATCTAAGGTGTCCTCATAGAATATAAATAGAACAAATATTATAGTATTGCAAAATTTTGATGGAATGACTTCATTACACACAGTAACAAGTAAATATATTGTATAAATTGTTCTTATGAATAAAAAGAAATACTTACATTGTTGGGGCTATAAGACAACCAAAACTATTTTGTCATAATTAAATATTCTCACTAATAAAGAGAGGGTAAATTGCTTGAATTGAAATCGATATATATGCATTGTTTTGAGTGTCAGGCCTTTTCGGAAAAGCCCTAGGTAGTTTTGGATTTTCTTTACACATAAAAAACATCAAATTTCCTTCCATCCAACATCAAGCAAAAATCAGAACCGACATTGAAACCCTGTAAAGAGGAAGTGTTGGATAAGTACTTGAAGGCAAAAGAGTAGACAAAAAATCTTGCATAAATTTTTACCCCTAAAAAATTTCACAAGATAACCTATGTTAGTCGTAGACTAATCTACACACACAAGAAAGGAATTCCTTAGTTTGGATTGGAATCACTCTAAATTAATTAGGCAAGGAACATTATAGAGGGTTTTGAGATAAGTAGAGTCTTACCTTAGTAATATAGATGACATCCTTCAATCCGATACTTTGTTGTAAATGGAATAACGTTAGTATTGTACATATATGCTTGTACAAATAAAAATTATATCGATATGAGAATCGAGTTACAGTTTAATTATAGAGTTAAAATTATCAAAATCTTGTATAATATTGGAAGGAACTCCATGTATGAAGGGTAGTTCATTTTGAAATCATTGAGAAAAATAGGAATTATGTTGAAATCCTTTGAGGGAACCATAACCAACGTATGATACATCGCAACGAAAAAGTTAAAAGTAAAGAATTACAATAATATACCCAATATGAAAGAATGGATATACTATAACAAACACAAGTGAATGTAGAGGGACCAAAGACCTTGTGATTGCTTGCTGAAGGATTCCATCCATACCACATTTTACAAGGAGTCTTTTCTAAGAGTGTGAGATGGACATAACATTTTCACATAAATTTCACATAGAATCACATCATCTCAAAACATCAATGTTCTACTTTTGAAAATCCTCATTGAGCAAACTATATTCAATATAGTAATGTTCATTCTTTCAACTACATAGTTTTGTTGAGAATTGTAAGGAACTATCCTATGATGTTGAACGCCATGCTTGCAAAGATATTTTTCATATTCATTAGAGTACGTTATCTTCCATTAATAGTATGAACATAGCCAATATGTGATTATGCCTCATATCCAATCCATACATGAAAATCTTTAAAAGTTTTGAAAGCTTGAGATTTACTTTTCAATAAGTACAACCAACACATTCCAATGTAATCATAAACATAATTCTTCGTATATTTATTTTCATTAGCATAATAAAAATTCATACGACCACACAAATTAAAATATATATGTCCAACTTTTCTACATGAAAAAAGTGGCCTTGCTAGGAAATGGGAACAAGGAACAATATATTTCTTAGATTGCTAGTGAATGTGAACAAGAAGAAAATTTTCCCAACAATAATACGAGATAAAGAGAAGTTAGAAATGATTATGCATAGTTATAGACCCATACAAGTAAGGAAGTGGTAAATCCCACATATATTTAGTAGGGTACTTAATTAACATATTTAATGCTTAAAGTAGTTAGGTATAACGAAAGAATCTTGTTGAGTTCTCATTCTTTGGGAATTAAATCGCCCTTGAAGAGGAAAGGGCAAGACTAAGTAGAGAAAAATTTGAGATAATATTTACGAATCGTCTAGAGATCTTGGTATAATAAACAATGTTCCAATGTAAATAAGCCCGATAATTTTCCAAGTAGTAGAGAAATTTTTTGGGCATAATATTTAGAGTGGGTTAATATTCCATAGTTTTTCAAAATAAAAAATAAAAAATACTTGTCAATTTTGACGTTTTTTTTATTTATTTGCTCAAGGTTTATACTTTAAAATTATTTTAACTTAAAAATCATTAGAACTCTGAATATTTTTACGAAAATATCGTTATAAATTTTACATTATGCATACTAGGGAGTACCAATGTTAGACAAGGTTTACAAGCTTTAAAATAAATTTCGATCCTTGAAATTTTTGCTACTAGATAGAACCATTTGAGAAGAAATAAAAAACATGGTGCAGTTGTGGAAAATATATAAAAGAATTAAGTGAGTAAAAGAGAAGAATAACATGAAATTTTTTTGAATAAAACTATTATATTTGGAATAACTAACAAGGAATAAAGTTGTGGGTCATTTAACATTTGCATGTTTCAAGCGTTTATGACATAGTACTAATGAAAATCATCAATGTGAAGGGTGTGTACATTTCATGATATTTTTTCTTTGAAATGATGAAAGATAATTTAGGATGCATAAACGTAATTATATTACAATTTAGTGAAGGAAACAATGGATGCTTCTTTTATTTCACTAAAGTTATTTTATACATGTCCAAGTTTATTTCACCTTCATGGCTTCTTTTGATCAAAAGGAGAATTAAGGAATTTATCATTGCACATATATAATAAAAATATGAACATTTTTAGTAGAAGAGTTGCAATAGGAGGTGATGTAGGTGTTACCTATCCTAAAGAATGTGTACTGTTGAACAATTATCTCCTTCTTAATGAAAATTATTACCTTTCCCATTGACTATATATTTATTAATTGGTCAATAATCATCAAAAATATATTTTTATATTTTAATACCATTCTCTTCCAAATCATGTGGAAGGTTTCTTTCCTATCTGACACTCATTCAAAGGGTAAATTTCATGAATAATGAGGTTAGAGAAACATTAATATGTGTATAATGATTTCAATATATTTTGGTTTGTATCCTTTAAATTCCATTCCTAAAGAAATAAACGGGAATGCATTCAAGATTTGCATAATTTTAAGAGAAAAATATCTCATAGACTCTAAATATCAGTGGAAGTCAGTGAAAGCCATTGCATTGAACTCAACAACACCTTAGATTTCAATACAAAGCCTCAAAATTTATCTTAGAATTGATTAGACAAAATGAAAACAAAAACAAAACAAACAAAATATTAAAAAAATCATATTACAAATATATATAGTTATATATATATAATATATATATATAATATATATATATATAAGTATATAAAGATTATATATAGATAGTATATGTATGATTGTAATTAATATAAATATTAGTGACTAAACAAAAAAAGAATACATAATTTACAATCTAACATATACTGTTGCTATATGATTCCTTAATTTTGTTACGTTGATAGTGTGTATACCTTATAATAGGATTTCTATAATTTTAATTTAATTATCAAAAACCAATAGGTTGATGTTAGAGATTTAATAATCAATAATTAATATTTTTAATATTAGTCATTAATAGAAGGTTGAGATTTATTTAAAATGTAGTTATGATCTCTATCCATTTTCAATTTAATTAGAAAAATCATTTCAAAATTAATTTAAAATATACTATATATAGAATATTTTGACTATAAAGTGATTTATTTGTTTTGTTATAACTATTGTGACCATATAATTAAATGGATGGAAAATTTCTATAGTCATCAATCTATGATAAGAATCAAAACACTAAACCCATTATGCCTATTGCATTAACAAAGATTACAAAATTCATAAAAGTTAACTAAACTATATATTTAGTATTATTATTATTGGAGTTATATAATATATAAAAACATATAATATATGGAAATGTGTTTATCCATGTAGTTTCACCCCACTATTGTTATGGAATTCCTTTAATTCTAAACATTTCGTCTTACATTACCATGGCTTAGAAATACCACATTCCCAATATCATGTGTTGATATGTCATTTTCTTAAATTAACTAATTTGAGATAATTTAATTAATAGAGTATACCTAATTTTTATAGAAATCTTATCATTGATATGTCAGTATTACCATGAATATTCCAACATATTCCATGGGGTTTAAATATCTACAATCAAGCTAATAATTAAATTATAACTATGGAAGATCTATTCTTACTATGAGCATAATTATAGGAATATCTATATTGTAATTTATTTCCAATTTAAGTTAAAACAAAATATTAACATTAAATTAAGACAAACTAGAGAATCCATATAAATCAAATGGATGGAAGTGAAAATAAATTTCAGTCCATGATAACCATCAAAATGGGTACCCTATTATTCCTATCACATTTGATAGATTAAAAAAAATAGAAATTAACTAAATTATAACATTATTACAAATTATATTGTGGTTATTTATAAAAATAAATAAAATTGCATGCATATTTCAACAAAAACAAAGAATCTTAGTGGAAAATTTTAGCAGTGAAATATGTCAATATTACTATAAATGTTCCAACATATTCCATAGGGTTTAAATATCTTCCATAAACCTAATAATTAACTTATAACTATGGCAATTAGCATCATTATAGTCATATATAACGTGTGGTTGACCGTCTCATGTACTAATTGTTGGATTGCAATAGGTGGATCATTAATTCTTATTGGAATGTTTATATTATGTTGTTCTATTTCCTAGTTGTAACATTCCAGCCAAATCTTGATTTCATGTTGTTCTCTTTATAGCTGAGTATTGTTACTATCCAACTTAATTTCTCATCAAACCTAGAATGCTTGGATGGAACTTTGCCAGTATCAGTCTGCTTAGATCGGGTTTTATCTTGATCATCATTTTCTTCTATAATTGTTATCATAGTAACATGGGGTGAATGAAAAGTCAAGTCGATATTCCAATTTTTTTTCCTATTGCATTTAGTCGACTATCATTGGTCCTCTGCCTATGATGAGCTTCCTTCTATGTTGAGTTTTTCTGGAGTCCATTGTTTATGTTCCTGTGTTTGCTAACCTAACATCATTTTCTATGGTAATCTTTCAATGAATACATATTTTCCATTTCCAAGAAACTGCAAGACGTTAGGCCCAATACATTATTCTAGAAATTGTTCTAATTTTCTAGGCTTCTTTTGTTTCGTACCCTTTAGAGGGTATCCTCAAGAAAATTTCATGTAATTAAGTGTAGACTCTATTGTTGTTATAGTTCTTCTAGTTGAATATCTAGAAATATTTCATTCCCCTTTATTGTATATGTTTACCTCCCTATTGTTTTTCAACTCCATGTGTCTTCTCTTGCAATATTCTTGTGAGATTATGTCATAGGTACTAAGAGGTCGAATTTAAATGGACGTGTATTATTATGCTTCCCCTTCTTCTCGTGGTTCAACATCTAGAAGGAGTAAAAGTATATCTCCTTGTTCTTCTTAAGCTTGTGGTAGAATTAGGAATATTATGTTAGATTATTAACTGATCATATATATATTTGGTCAATTGTAGGTTGATACAGAATCTCTTGTTTGTCTACATCTAAAGAGTCAACATATTGAACTTAGATTATTTATAGGGGTAATTGAATATGAGCTGATGGAGGAAACATTTTTTGTATGTGGTGAGGTAATCCCTATCTATTGGAAGATTTTTAAAGTTTTCCGAAGGGCTAAATAGTGAATTTTGTTTCCTGTCTAGCCAAATTAGTAAAGAGGGGAACCAAATGGACTTATTAGAATTTTCACATTCATACCGGTTCATATTTAGCATGTCACCAATGTGTTTTTCCTAGTTGTATATGCTTCCCGTCATGATCATTTCACCAATTTATTGTAGAATAGTGAGTTTAATGTTAGAGACTCTCCCTATTCATGCAAAATTACTCTCTCATTACGAAATATTTATAAATAAGAAAAGAAAATTGAGATATCAAAAACTTAAATTAACAATACATATATTTTAACACAGTAATATAAACACAATTTAGAAAATTAGAATTTTTATAATTTTCAAATACATATAACTAAATATAGAAACAAACATATCTATACTTGATTAATACTAATTGATGGATGGAATAATAGTTTAAATGAACTTCGGACACCAACATTAAGACCTTAAATGATTTGCAAAATATACACCATCATTGTATCATCTAATGGCGGAAATGTGAGTACTCGTCAAGATCATTACCATATGTTGACTGTTGAAAAGTGTGTTTTGGGTCAATATCGATAATCAAACTATTACCATATGTTGGCTCACAAAAAGTGATTTTTTGGTCAATAGCAATAATGAAAATATCATCTCCAAAATACAAAACAATTATTATATTCCTTTCTTATGGGATTGAATATGGATCTACACTTCATTCGACTTTATGATGCTAGGCCACTTTAAGTACATAAAAACTATATTTTTAATGTTATAGTTCATGTTAGATATTAAAATTGACGTGTGTGGTAAAATTTGAAGAATCAAAATGTCATGATCGTAAATTCTACTAGGGGTCATAGTTTCTAGAATTCATTGTGTTTTAAAGATCATAGTGCACTATGGTTTAATTAATTTTAGAGTTAGTGCCTTAAGAATTATCAAGTGTCATTGTTCTTCTATAGTAATAGTGGTTAGAGGTTGTATTATGGAAGGGTTTGTAATTATCTAAGAGTATGAGTGATCATAGTAAATTAGCGGTTATGGGTCATATTAGTGTTTTGACATTCATAATGTTTCTCGTTAAGGGGCGCTATTGTATCAGATATTATAGTGGTCAAAGTGGTCAAAGGTTATTATTAAATAAGGGGAACAATTTTGTGGGGGTTATATATGTCTTAATATATACAATATCTAATAATAAATTCACTATAATTAAGTGAATTTATAGATACATTATTAATATATATTTTTTTATATGTTAAAATATTATTGGTAAAGCGAATGTGTGTTTCCTTATGATTTCCCTTATTGTTTTAATTGAATAACTAATTGGTCGTACTTAAAAAATCCCTAGTGATTTTCTAGCTAGGTTTTTCATACTCCTAGAGTTTTGCAAGGCTCTTAGAAATATTGAAAAAAATAGGTCTTCTCAAACTTTGAAATAAATATTTTATTTAAATATTTATCATTCAAATTTTCCAACCTTAACGTATTTACAAAAAAATACAAAATAATTACTTTTTTATTACTAATGAAGAGGATTGTTAATCCATATGACATTAATGAAGATGATATTAATCTATATGAGTTTATTTATTAGTTTAAAAAGTTATTTTATTAGTGAAAATAGCTAGTAAGCCATATGAATTTTAATAATCTTTTTCTTATTTAACAACTTATCCTCAAATTTTATTTTGAAAATTTTATTATTTAGCAAAAAAATTATGTATAATTACTTTCACCACTTTTTGGTAATTGTGTGAATTGAAACCAGGTCTGATAGTGTGACTCACTAAGATAAAGATTGACATTTCAGATTTAAGAATTAACTTTGTGCGTATTATGTACACTTTGAAAAAAACAATTTTGCACATTAGGTTTTTAAATATTACTATTACTTTTTTAACTTTGAAATTATCATTTTTACTACAAAAGAAATACAAAAGAAATTAAATAATCGGTCTTTTTAACTTTGAAACTGCCCCTTTTTTACCTTAAAAAAAATAAATGTATTTTAAAATTTAACTTTTAATTTTTTATTTTTTACTTTTTACTTTGTCATCAACTGTTTCGTCTTTCTTACATTGAAATTTCCATCTTTTTTATCTCCAGACACAATGGAGGAGTGAGATTAGACTGAAAATGGTATCAGCTGTTCGGTCTTTCTTACTTTGAAATTGCCAATTTTTTAACTTCCAGACGCAATGGAGGAGAGCGATTAGGCACCAAGCTCACAATGGATGATAGACGCCGCGACTATCTATTTGCATGCGATGAAACACCACAAGAGAAGCAATTAACAATGTTTTTAAATTTAACTTTTAATCTTTTACTTTACCTTTCTTTAAAATTTAAAGGTTAATTATTTTGGTTCGTGTTTTTTTAATTTAATGGTTTTCTCTTTTGTGGACTGCTTATTTAAATTTAGTTTACTTTTTTTCAAGCTGTCATTAAAATTAAAAATTAACTTTCTACTTTCTAAATTTAGGTAACGTTTTTCTTTTATGAGCGGTCTTTTTGAATTCAAGCCGTTTCTTTCCTAGCCGTTTCGTCATCGTTCCAAATGGATTTCACAATAGCCAATATGTGATGATTTTCTTGATGACGAAAACCATGGGTATGCCCAATTGTTAGCTGATAGTGTTTTTATTGCTAACGTTAACGTCTTTGTTGGGAGAGCGTAACACTGGATATACGATATGATGGTCGTGTGTTCGGTCTGTAGTGGAATATATAAAGAGCGTCAGATTGAATATCTTTGAAGGTCCTGTATCTTTGTTGGGAGAGCGTCAGAGGGAATATATGAATATTGTGTGTGTCACAACCCACACTACTTACCATGCACTACTTACCATGCAAAATAAAAAAAAATTGGTTGATTTCACGTATATTCTTATTTTAATTATTGTTTTACCCACACTAGGTATGTCTGCATGTTATTATAACTATTCATCCATGCAGCTAAGGGAGGGTAACTTCTAAGGTGGTAGACCCCTTGACGGCCATGGTGATACATTAATACCATAACCTCTGTCGAGGTGGCGTTTATTAATACCCAAACTTGAAACCCTTCATGCTGATGCGACGTAGGGCTGACGTTTCCAGCGTCCTTTGCCGCCAACGATCACCTACCTGCGCGCATTTACTCTCCTGAACAGAGAGGAACACAGCTGGCTTGCCTTGGGATTTATCCTCATCGACCTGGATTGTGGTAACTGAGCTCGCTGGAGGAGGTAATAAATGACATGGTCCTGCAAGGGACTCCTCGGGATCACAGATCTGATCGACGACAGATATCGCCCTTCCTTGATCGGACGGTCAGGCCAACTGCCAGTTGTGAGGTGGCTCTAGGGTTTCACTTTATATTATCATTTGGTTTCATTTCCGTGGTTAATCGTTCTGTTTCCTGTTCTATACTCCTCTGCTCCTCGTCGCCGTCTCCAATGGTGGCGCCTGGTTCGCAGATATGCTCCGGAGTCTGTAACTATTCTTAGCACGCCATTCTACTTGAAACTTTGAAGGTAATCCTTTTTGTTTTCAATAAGAAATTGTACAGCTATTGGTTTTGTTTTGGAATCGCCTACTGTTACCATTAACTCATGTGCATGATTTGGTTGACAGAGTTTGAGGGACTTTCTATGCGGCTCAAGCTCAATTTCTGGAAGCTACTCCTCAGGTAAGCCTACACCCTTGTAGCGTAGGATTTATAATTGCATTTGATATTGGGTTGAAGTTGATTTTCCCTTTTTCTGTCAGGCGATTTCTCCGTTTCTATGTTGGAGGTTGAACCCTTGTGGCCTATTCGCCTGAGGGTGCCGTCCTATGTTTCAAACTAGGATGCGGCCTTCAGGGTGGCAATGGTATTTACCGTGCCTGAACAGAACTCATAGGCATATGCCTAAACTCGAAATGTATTATTTTCATTTGGGTTTTCTGTCAGTTTTCTATTGTACAAAGATTTGGTCGACCATCACTGTGGATGGCTTAGTTGATGTGCCGTGAGGCATTGTCATATTTGCACCTTTGTTTTGGATTTTTGGTTATAATGTATTGGTGAACATGACTCTATTTTCTTCATACGCATGTGGAATTTCCAGTTACTCTGTTTCCTGAAGTAATGATACTGTAATTGTTTCCAGTTACTCTTGTTATGCTACTGTTATATTCATGTAATGCTATTCCATGCGAGGATTAGACATTTTTAAAGTAGTATAGTCATTACCATGGTACTGTGTTTTCTTTACCGTACCAAGAGCAATGGTCGTTGCTCCACCGTGTTTCTTGATTAATTGACCCCTATGCACAGGCTATGCGCACGTGCTTCCAGCATTTCTTGTCATAATATAAATATATGTACATGTCTGGGTTGAATATTCGCTCAGGGTCTTTTCCTATTTAATTATTGTATCACTGTTTACATGTTACGAATCTGCTATTTTAATGATTACATTTCTTCTATCGAATGCAACTCATAAGTTGATTCTTATATTCGGTTCTTTTCTTTCATTTACAGAGACTCTATCTCTGATTTATGTCACCCCTACCCAACAAGGTAGGGTTTATATTTAGTTCTTTTGAATTCCGTGCTACAGAGACTCCACCGAATCTGTGTAACATTCTATTCAGATTCTAAGTTACTCATGCTCGGCTCCACCTCAGATTTTGTTTAATGAATCATTGTGTTCTGATATATATATATATATACACATGTATACTTTTCATCAGACTTCGTTTAATGATTCATAGTGTTGCTTATACATATGTACATGTATACTTTTCATTGGTTTTCTTACTGTAGCATCTGTATATTATTTTTCTTGAACATATTAAGACTATTTGTCATATTAATACTCTGACCTACAGTCCAAATAATATCTTTAAAAACACGATTATACCGCAGATCATAATATAAAATGATAACTGTACTGACCTGCACCGTTATTCTATAGTCTTCAGCTCTGTTCCAGATTAAAGGATAATACCTTGATGCTTGTTCTTCTCCCAACCATGAGACCAGTCCACCAGACTAAGTCTCCCCCCAAGCCCTCTTGCCAGACCGTTGTCTTCAGCAAGATATTGCACCACCTGTGCCTGTGCTATCTGGTCCCTACTAGACTTAACACCCTCTTTTCTTCCTTCTTCTCCCCGTTTGTTCCTTAACAACCCGGGTCCTTTTCCTTTTCCCTTTTCTATGGGAGTAGGAGAAATAGTTAGGGTTTTTCCCTGTTAACAACTGTTTTTTTTTTTTTTCATTTATCATGTGGCAAGAAAAGAGAATAACTTCCTCATAGAAGTTATTATGTGTAACCATTCAATTTGTACTTAGTTTTGAATTAATAATATTCAATTCATTTTTTTTTTCACAAAAATATATTGATTTCTGTTCCATAATTACTTACAATGGTAAAACAAAAAATTTATTCACATAAATTACCCAGTCATTACATCTCCTCCCCCTGCGATTGGACACCGTCTCGGTGTCTTTTAACCATGAAGAGAGCTTGATAAGTTCTTTTCATTAGCTCTTCATCCTCCCAAGTGGCTTCCTCAGGTCCATAGTGTCGCCATTGGATCTTCACTTGGATAATAACTCGTTTCTGCAGCTGCACTTCTCTCCGGTCGAGGATGTTCAGAGGTTCGACTAGATCCTCTCCTTCCGGTTCGACCTGCATTGCACAATTTCTAAAGTTAGTTTTTCTTTGAATATTAATTTCAACAGTCTTACTGTAGCAATAGTTACTACCTGAATATCCTGCCATTAGATCACATGCTAAGGGTAATAGACATATTTCTTCAGTACCGAAACATGGAACACGTTGTGAACTCGAATGTGACTAGGCAAGGCAAGCTGGTATGCCACTGGTCCAATCCTAGCTAGGATTTGGAAGGGTCCACAGTATCGGGGTGCCAACTTGGCACACCCGCTCCATTGTAAGGTACTTCTTTTAGCCTGAATTCTGATATAAACATGGTCCCCAACTTGGTACTCCTTAAATCTTCTTTTCAGATCAGCAAAATTTTTCTGTCTGTCTTGAGCAGCCTTCAAATTTACGCGCACTCTTTTCACCATATCTTCCATTTCTTTAAGCATCTCAGGTCCCAAACTTAGTTTATCTTCGGGTCCTCCCCAGCTAGAGGGTGTACGGCATTTCTGACCGTACATAACCTCAAATGGGCTCATTTGTGTAGAGGTGTGATACCCATTATTATACGCGAATTCTACCAGATGCAGATATTCTTCCCACAGCATGGGTTGTTGCATAACGTATGCCCGTAGCATATCTTCCACCACTTGGTTTACTCATTCTGTTTGTCCATCGGTCTGAGGATGGTATGTTGTGCTGAAGTTTAGTTGGGTTCCTAAATCAGCGAATAGTGTTCTCCAAAAGGCTGATGTGAACTTCACATCGCGATCGGAAATTATCGTTTTTGGAAGTCCATGAAGCTTAAACACATTTAGCATAAGAACATGAGCAATCTGTGTAGCTTTATACGTGGAATGTACCGGTATAAAATGTGCAGCTTTTCTTAGCTTATCTAATACCACCATAATGGAATCGTTGTTCCTTTTTGACTTAGGTAACCCTGTGATGAAATCCATGGAAATGATTTCCCATTTCCATTACGGAATAGGTAATGGTTGCAATAATCCCGTTGGATGCTGGTGTTCTGCTTTAATCTGCTAGCATTCTAAACATCGTGCCAAATACTCGGCAATGTTCTTCTTCATTCCTGGCCAAAAGTAATCTTTTCGGATGGCAGTAATCATTTTCTGGTATCCCGGGTGTCCCGCATAATGACTGACATGGAATTCATCCATAATCATATTTTTAATTTTATCTTGGTTGGGTAAATATAATCTTTGCTGGAAATATATCATTCCCACATCATCTAACTCATAATCTGGTTGGCCTGCCAAATTAGCAGATTGTTGTAGCTCCAGTTTTAACTGCCGATATTCAACATCTTGACTTGCGGTTTCCTTAACCATTTCCAAAATGGGACTCTTCCACCCACTAACGAAGATTTCACACAAATGTTGTATTTTCCGACTTAAGGCATCCGCCACTCGGTTTTCTTTCCCTTGCAAATGTTTTATCTCGAAATCAAAGCCGCTCAGGAAGTCCACCCCCCGTGCTTGTCTAGCGTTTAAGGTAGGCTGACTGAAATAGTTGGTCAAACTATGATGATCAGTGAGCAGCAAAAATTTCCTGCCCACAAGATAATGTCGCCACATTTTTAAGGCATGGATGATGGCAGTAAATTCTAAATCATAAGCAGAATATTTCTGTTCGTGCTCCTTTAATTTCCAGGACTCGTACGCAACCACCTTTCCTTCTTGCATTAAAACTCCACCTACTCCTTCTTTGCTCGCATCTGTACATACCACGTAATCCTTATCAGGATCAGTTGTCCTCAAAATAGGTGCTGTGGTGAGCAAGTGTTTCAATTGTTCAAAACTTTTCTGGTAGTTTGGGGTCTAATGGAATGCTTTCCCCTTTTTCTGTAATGAGGTAATGGGAAATGCTACTCTAGAAAAACCTTATACAAACCTCCTATAATATCCAGCCAGTCCCATAAAAGATCGAACATCTGCCACATCTTTCGGTACAGGCCAATCCATTATGGCCTTTATCTTCTCTGGATCCACAACGATCCCTTCCTTGGTAATTACATGTCCCAAATATTGGATTTCTTCTTTAAAGAAATCACACTTACTAATCTTTGCGTATAGTTGGTGTTCCCGAAGGGTCTGTAACACCTTTCTAAGATGTTCATGATGCTCCTCCATGGTGCGAGAATATACTAATATATCATCAATAAATATCAGTACAAATCTATCCAAATAGTGATGAAAAATACTGTTCATTAAACACATGAACGTTGCGGGGGCATTGGTAAGTCCGAATGGCAAGACCACAAATTCATAATGACCGTATCTGGTTCTAAAAGTTGTTTTAGCGATATCTTCTTCTTTAATTCGGATTTGATGGTAACCAGAACGCAGATCAATCTTAGAGAACACCGTCGCACCTTTCACTTGATCGAATAGTTCATCGATCCGTGGTAAAGGATATTTATTCTTAATGGTTAGCTTATTTAACTGTCAGTAATCAATGCACATCCGGAAGGTTCCGTCCTTCTTCTTAACAAACAGCACTGGGGCTCCCCACGGGGACACACTAGGACGTATATAATTCTTGTCTAATAATTCTTACAACTGCATTTTTAATTTTTTCAGTTCGGGTACACTCATTCTATATGGTGCCCGTGACACTGGTGCCGCTCCTAGAACCAACTCAATGGTAAAATCTATGTTCCTTCTTGGGGGCAACCCAGGAATTTCTTCTGGGAAAACATCTGTGAATTCTTGGATTACAGGGATATTATTTAGAATAGCCGTTTTATCCTTAGAGTCTGCATAACCCACCTGGATGGCATAGACTTGGCATCCTTTTCGAATACATTTTACAAGCTAGTTTGCTGTTATTGGTCCAACTTGCACAGGTCGTTTAATTCCTTGCATTTCTTTTCTGTTTCCAAGGTGATCTCTAAAGTAGATAATCTTGGTCTTACAATCCACTAATGACCAGTGTTTTTCCAGCCAGTCCATACCAATGAGAATATCATAGGAGCCAAGGAGAAGCACGTTTAAGTCAGTCGTTACCGACTGTCCAGCTATGGTGAAGGAGCAGTCCTTAATTTTAGCTATCACTCGTCTTTTGTCTCTTGTAGCTAATTGCACCAGCCATGGGTTTTTAAACTTAACAGATTGTAAATTACAACGTTCCACTACTTTTGGGCTTACATAACTCAGTGTAGCCCCAGGATCAATTAAAACAGATACAGTAAGGTCTGAAATATTACCTTCGAATTCGACCATAGTTGGTTGATACTCTGCCTGACGGTCTTCCAAAGCCACATTAATCCTAGGTACACTGCGTCCCACTTCACCGACTGTTGAAGCTTCGTGAATTTGGGATAACTGTTCTGTCCCCTTACGCTGTGGACAGTTTTTGATCTAATGGGGTCCCCCACAACCCCAGCATTGCACCGGGGGTCTTGTTGTCCCTTCATTGTCCAAGCGTTCCTGTTGTTCGCTGACTTTAGATTCATTGTTAGGCCTAAATTTGGATGTGGTTCTAGCTGGGATTCTGCTGTTCAGTCCTTTGCCATTTCCCTTACTTCCACTGATGTGATTTCCTTTGTTGTTTCCTATTGACTTAAAGCTCTTTTTCTCATTCCATTTTCTGCCAGCTGCTTCCCCCTTTTGTTTGCTTTGCTAATAACAGATTCTGGCCTTCCGAATTACCTCATCCATTGATTTTGGATTGTCAAATTCAATCTGTTCTCGCATGTAGGGTGGTAAGCTGTTTACAAATCTCTGTACCTTTGCCTTTTCTTCCCTTATATATGGCACATAGCAGGGAAGTAAAGCGGGTGATGAACTCGTCCATAGTCTGCTGCCCCAAACGCAGATCATGGAACTCTCTTGCCTTCTCATCGTAGAACCGTTCAGTTAGGTACCTATCTTTAAAATACTTTTGGAAGTTATCCCAAGTAATAGTCTGTTCAGTAACTCATTTTACAATCTTCACTTCCTCCCACCATAAGGTGGCCTTTCCGTGTAGCTGAAAAATAGCCAATCTTGCTTTAAGATTGTGGTCATATTCATAGAGCTGGAAATACTTGTTCATATTAATTAGCCATGCTTCAGCTACTTCTTCTTGTTCCCCATCAAAATGTGGTGGTTTAATTTTGCGAAATTCCCCTTGTAGTTGCACCCTTTGTCTTTTCGAAGTTTGTTGTTCAATTACATTATCAGAACGCTCCTCCTGTTCCTCCGATCCTTCAGGGGGCATAGGGTGGTTCTGTTCTTCCGACATCCTCTATTGCTCCATACTAGGATTAGCTGGTACTTGATTCTATCGATCAGATAAACTTTTCAGTATTCTTTATTGCTCCATTGTTAGTCTATCATTGTCTTCCCGCAACCTTGCCATCTCATT
The DNA here is from genome assembly GCA_000404065.3 of Pinus taeda. Classification (NCBI taxonomy): domain Eukaryota; kingdom Viridiplantae; phylum Streptophyta; class Pinopsida; order Pinales; family Pinaceae; genus Pinus; species Pinus taeda. The sequence continues at coordinate 24,949 of APFE031754013.1, forward strand.
TTTAAGTTCCTGTACGGTTTCCAGAATGGATTGATTTGTAACTCTGGCCTCTTCCCCAAGCTGGACCCGTAGTTCAGGATTATTTTCGAGGCCAGGTATCCCTTGTCCCATCACAGGTCGTCGAGTTGTATTATTTTCTCTCCTCATGCTGCAAGTTTTCGAAACTCCTGATCCTGTGCTTATTCCAACAAAAATGAAAAGTAATGATAAGGAAGTTCATATTTTATTAAATTTTTTTATTTATTTTTTATTCCTCTTATGTCAATCTATCCTTACCCAGAGGCCTCAGTTTTGTAACTGGGATCTGATACCATATGTCACAACCCACACTACTTACCATGCACTACTTACCATGCAAAATAAAAAAAAATTGGTTGATTTCACATATGCTCTGATTGTAATTATTGTTTTACCCACACCAGGTATGTCTGCATGTTATTATAACTATTCATCCACGCTGCTAAGGGAGGGTAACTTCTAAGGTAGCAGACCCCTTGACGGCCATGGTAATACATTAATACCATAACCTTTGTCGAGGTGGCATTTATTAATACCCAAACTTGAAACCCTTCCTGCTGATGCGACGTAGGGCTGACGTTTCCAGCGTCCTATGCCGCCAACGATCACCTACCTGCGCGCATTTACTCTCCTGAACGGAGAGGGAGACAACTGGCTTGCCTCGGGATTTCTCCTCCTCGACCTGGATTGCGGTAGCTAAGCTCGCTCGAGGAGGTAATAAATGACATGGTCCTGCAATGGACTCCTTGAGATCACAAATCTGATCGACGACAGATATCGCCCTTCCTTGATCGGACGGTCAGGCCAACTGCCAGTTGTGAGGTGGCTCTAGGGTTTCACTTTATATTATCATTTGGTTTCATTTATGCGGTTAATCGTTCTGTCTCCTATTCTATACTCCTCTGCTCCTCATCGCCGTCTCCAATGGTGGCGCCTGGTTCGCATATATGCTCCGGAGTCTGTAACTATTCTTAGCATGCCATTCTACTTGAAACTTTGCAGGTAATCCTTTTTGTTTTCAATAAGAAATTGTACAGCTATTTATTTTGTTTTGGAATCGCCTACTGTTACCATTAACTCATGTGCATGATTTGGTTGACAGAGTTCGAGGGACTTTCTATGCGGCTCAAGCTTAATTTCTGGAAGCTGCTCCTCAGGTAAGCCTACACCCTCGTAGCGTAGGATTTATAATTGGATTTGATATTGGGTTGAAGTTGATTTTCCCTTTTTCTGTCAGGTGATTTCTTCGTTGCTCCGTTGGAGGTTGAACCCTTGTGGCCTATTCGCCTGAGGGCGCCGTCCTGTGTTTGAAACCAGGATGCGGCCTTCAGGGTGGCAACGGTATTTACCGTGCCTGAACAGAACTCATAGTCATATGCCTAAACTCGAAATGTATTATTTTCATTTGGGTTTTCTGTCATTGTTCTATTGTACAAAGATTTGGTTGACCATCACTGTGGATGGCTTAGTTGATGTGCTATGAGGCATTGTCCTTTTTGCACCTTTGTTTTGGATTTTTGGTTATAATGCATTGGTGAACATGACTCTATTTTCTTCAGACGCATGTGGAATTTCCAGTTACTCTGTTTCCTGAAGTAATGATACTGTAATTGTTTCCAGTTACTCTTGTTATGCTACTGTTATATTCGTGTAATGCTATTCCATGCGAGGATTAGACATCTTTAAAGTAGTATAGTCATTACCATGGTACTGTGTTTTCTTTACCGTACCTAGAGCAATGGTCGTTGCTCCACCGTGTTTCTTGATTAATTGACCCCTGTGCACAGCCTATGCACACGCGCTTCGAGCATTTCTTGTCATAATATAAATATATGTACATGTCTGGGTTGAATATTCGCTCAGGGTCTTTTCCTGTTTAATTATTGTATCACTATTTACATGTTACGAATCTGCTATTTTAATGATTACATTTCTTCTATTGAATGCAGCTCAGAAGTTGATTCTTATATTCAGTTCTTTTCTTTCATTTACAGAGACTCTGTCTCTGATTTATGTCACCCCTACCCAACAAGGTAGGGTTTATATTTAGTTCTTTTGAATTCCGTGCTACAGAGACTCCACCGAATCTATGTAACATTCTATTCGGATTCTAAGTTACCCATGCTCGGCTCCACCTCAAATTTTGTTTAATGAATCAATGTGTTATGATATATATATATATATATATATATATATATACATGTATACTTTTCATCAGACTTCGTTTAATGATTCATAGTGTTGCTTATACATATGTACATGTATACTTTTCATTGGTTTTCTTACTGTAGCATCTGTATATTATTTTTCTTGAACAGATTAAGAATATTTGTCATATTAATACTCTGACCTACAGTCCAAATAATATCTTTAAAAACATGATTATACCTCATATCATAATATAAAATGATAACTGTACCGACCTGCACCGTTATTCTATAGTCTTCAGCGTTGTTCCAGATTAAAGGATAGTACCTTGATGCTTGTTCTCCTCCCAACCATGAGACCAGTCCACTAGACTAAGTCTTCCCCCAAGCCCTCTTGCCAGACCGTTGTCTTCAGCAAGATATTGCACCACCTGTGCCTGTGCTATCTAGTCCCTACCAGACTTAGCACCCTCTTTTCTTCCTTCTTCTCCCCGTTTGTTCCTTAACAACCCAGGTCCTTTTCCTTTTCCCTTTTCTATGGGAGTAGGAGAAACAGTTAGGGTTTTTCCCTGTTAACAACTGTTTTTCTTTTTTTTCATTTATCATGTGGCAAGAAAAGAGAATAACTTCCTCATAGAAGTTATTATGTGTAACCATTCAATTTGTACTCAGTTTTGAATTAATAATATTCAATTCATTTTTTTTTTCACAAAAAGATAATGATTTCTATTCCATAATTACATACAATGGTAAAACAGAAAATTTATTCACATAAATTACCCAGTCATTACAGTGTGTTTGATCCACGCTCAACGCACCTACAACTTCATAACTCTACTTCCAATCACGCTGGAGGTAAGTAGCCATTCTTGTCATTCTTGAGTCGTGCCTCCTCTTCTTTGATTTTTTCTTTGAAGTCTGGTTTATAATTTTTTTCTACAGCTATGAATATTGCTCATGGATAATTTTGTTTGGATATTGCTCATGGATACTATTTTTTGCACATTTGAAGCCATGCCTCTTTTTTGAGTCTTGTTTTAAAATATGGTTTATAATTTTTTTTTTCAACTATAGATAAATTTTATGGATAATTTTCTTTGCACAGTTAATGGATAATTTTGTTTGCATATTTGAAAGGTTGAGTATTCCATTATACATTTATTCACACATTGAAAAGTCGGAACACTCAAGATTCATGGTCAATTACTATATCTGAAGAATCTTCTGCACTTAATTTTTGTCATATGGTTACCTAGACATCAATCATAGATACCCGTAGCCCCAAAATTATCATCCGAAAAACTAGATTACGACCTTGACTTCACAGAAATTCATGCAAACATTCACCTCTTTCCCGGTTTGTCAAATGACGGATTGGAAATGTTTCTTGCGTGGGTGATACACTTTGATGTCTCATTTTTTTAATTGTATTTGGAAATAGATTCAGCCTATTTTAAAGGAATTGGAATTGGGTTCAGATTATATATTTTTGAAATTTTTAATACACATAAATTTAATATTCTAAATTGTATATTTAAATATAAAAATGTTTGTTTAATACTTTTAAATATAAACATGGAGAAACATGAATATGTGAAACATAATTATTATTATTATTATTTTTCCAAATAAAAAAACAATAATGTTGTGTGTTAAACTACACGTCAATTATTGGGTGTTCATTTTTGATGTTCACCACTCTTACAACTTTGATATTGAAAATCATAAGTAGCCACACATAATTTTTATCACCTTTATCATAACTTTGTTAGTGAAATTCTGAAAATAATATTTGACTTAAACTAGAAAACTAAATTAAATTTTATTAATTAAATTATTGTTCTCATAATTACTTATCTATATTGAAATTTTTGATACACAATATTTGTTATATTATCATGTATATATTGATATTTGAATTATCAGAGTAAAGAATGAACCAATAAGTATTATACATAAATAGAATGAAATGATATGCAATTTTATTTGTTCCTTACGTTTTTTTAGGAGGTGGAGATGGTTATGGTGGCAGTGGATGTGGAGTAGGAGGAGGAGGTGGTCGTGGTCGTGGTGGTTAAGGAGGAGGAGGAGCAAGTGAAGGTGAAGGCAATTAAGGAGGAGGTGGAAGAGGAGGTGGTAGTGGAGGAGGAGGTGGAGGAGGTTGTGGAGGAGGAGGATAAGGAAGAGGAGGAGGTGGAAGAGGAGGTGGTGGTGGAGGAGGAGGTGAAGGAGGTTGTGGAGGAGGAGGAAGAGGAGGAGGAGGATAAGGAAGAAGAGGAGGAGGTGATGTTGTTGGTGGAGGAGGTGGTGAAGGAGTAGGCGGAGGTGTTGGAGGAGGAGGGGGAGAAGGCGGAGGCGGAGGTGGTTGTGGAGGTTGAGGTGGAGGAGGAGGTTGAGGTGGTGGAGGAGATGGAGGTGGTGGAGGAGGTCGAGGTGGAGGAGGAGAAGGAGGAGGAGTTGGGGGGGGGAGGTAGCGGAGGATGTAGAGGTGCTAGAGGTGGAGGAGGAGGAGGAGGAGGAGTGGGTGGAGGTGGTGAAGGAGGAGGGTGGAGGTTGAGGTGGTGGAGGAGGAGGTGGAGATGAAGGTGGTGGAGGAGGAGGAGGAGGAGGTGGAGGCAGAGGGTGACGTGGTGGAGGAGGTGGAGGCAGAGGCGAAGGTGGTGGAGGAGGTGGAGGTGGAGGCAGAGTACTTGGAGGAGGAGGAGGTGGTGGAGGAGGGGGGCAGGAGGTGGTGGAATAGGAGGAGGAGGAGGAAGAGGTAGAAGTGATGGAGGTAGAGATGGAGTAGGAGGAGAAGAAGGAGGAGGAGGCAGAGGTTGTGGAGGAGGTGGTGGTGGAGGTGGAGGTGGAAGTGGTGGAGGAGGATGAGATGGAGTTGGAGGAGGAGGTGGTCGAAGAGGAGAAGGTGGTTGTGGTGGTGGTGGAGGAGAGGGTGGTGGAGGAGGATGAGGTGGAGGCGGTGGAGGTGGATGTGAAGGAGGAGGATGAGGTAGAGGTAGGGGTGGTGGTGGAGGAGGAGGTGGAGGTGGTGGAGGAGGGAGGTGCAAGGGAGCAGAGGTTGAGGTGGTGGAGGAGATGGAGGTGGAGGAGGTGGAGGAGGAGGCGGATGAGGAGGAGGTGGACTTGGAGATGGATTAGGAGGAGGAGGAGGAGGGAGCAGAGAAGCGGGAGGAGGTGGTGGAGGTGGAATTGGAGGAGGAGGAGGAGGTGGATGAGGTGGTGGAGGTGGAGGTGGTGGTGCAATTGGAGGTGATGGAGGTATAGGTGGAGGTGGTGGGGGAGGAGGATGAGGAGGGTGTGGAGAAGGAGGAGGAGGTGGAGGAGGATGAAGTGGATGTGGAGGTATAGGTGGAAGTCAAGGTTGACGACGAGTGGAAAAGGAGGTGAAGGTGGAGCTAGAGTATGAGGTGGAGGAGGAGCTGGATGTGGAGCTAGAGGATTAGTTGGCGGAGGAGGAGGAGGAAGCGGAGGAGGAGGTGGAGGAGGTGGAATATGAGGAGGAGGAGGACGAGGAGGAGGAGGAGGAGGGGGTCGAGGAGGTGGAGGTGGAGGTGGAGTTGGAGGTGGTGGCAAATGAGAAGGCAAAGGCGGCGGAGGAGGAGGAGGAGGAAGAGGTAGAGGTGGAGGAGGAGGAGGACGTGTTGGTGGTTGTGGATGAGTAGGAGGAGGATTAGGAGGAGGAGGTGGTGGAGGAGGCGAAGGTGGAGGAGGTGGAGGAGGAGGTGGAGGCAGAGGCATATATGGCTTTGCTTATTCTTTGGGTATTCCACATATTTTCCTTAATTATCATTAATTTTTTATATAGCTAATGTTTTAAGGAAAATAAATTAATTTCCAGTTCACTTTCTCACATGACTTGAGCTTCTTCGTTTTTTAGAGAATCCATAATTTATCTTATATTTTGTTTCAAAATATTTATTAGGAAAGGGAAATATGTTCTACATGGTTATTTGTATGGAATAATGACCTATTCTCTAGCTTCCTATGTTTTCATTGTAGGGGATCTATTTTCATGGGAACAACATTCCTTTAATGAAATTATACTTTCGAGGGAAGGGCTAAGGGAGAAATACATGTAATTAGTGAAGGATGAGAGATTTTTTAGTGTATTATCATTTTTGAAGTTGAAATGCTTTGATGATACTTATATTGTAAGATGTTACACTAAGTAATGAACATTTTTCTTTGTGGGATATACTTTTGAACTCAAAAATTGTGGCTTTATAATGATTTGTGTTAATTGATTTTTTTATCATATAGCAAATTAACTTTCAATAAATATTTGTGAAATTTCAAAAAAATATGTATTGATAAAAAATTATTAGAGTTTTCATTGAAGAAGAAAAAACAATAGTTATTATAATAGTTACACAACAAAGAGTTCAAAAAACTTATAGATGGTGATGAACTATCAAATGCTAACAATGTTTTTTTATTTGAAGCAAATTAATTCGATAATTATTTTTCTATGAGAGAATCAATGCATAAGAAGGAAAACTAACTTGACTCACTAAGATAAAGATTGACATTTCAGATTTAAGAATTACTTTGTGCATATTATGTACACTTTGAAAAAACCAATTTACACATTACGTTTTTAAATATTACTATTACTTTTTTAACTTTGAAATTATCGTTTTTACTACAAAAGAAATACAAAAGAAATTAAATAATGGGTCTTTCTAACTTTGAAACTGCCCATTTTTTACTTAAAAAATAAATGTTATTTTAAAATTTAACTTTTAATTTTTAATTTTTTACTTTTTACTTTGTCATCAACTGTTTGGTCTTTCTTACATTGAAATTGCCATCTTTTTTACCTTGAGACGCAATGGAGGAGTGAGATTAGACTGAAAATGATATCAACTATTCGGTCTTTCTTACTTTGAAATTGCCAATTTTTTAACCTCCAGACGCAATAGAGGAGTGCGATTACGCACCAAGCTCACAATGGATGATAGAAACGACGACTATCTATTTGCATGCGATGAAACACCACAAGAGAAGCAATTAACAATGTTTTTAAATTTAATTTTTAATCTTTCACTTTACCTTTCTTTAAAATTTAAAGGTTAATTATTTTGGTTCGTGTTTTTTTAATTTAATGGTTTGCTTTTTTTATGGACTGCTTATTTAAATTTAGTTTACATTTTTCTTTTTTAAGCTGTCACTAAAATTAAAAATTAGCATTCTACTTTCTAAATTTAGGTAACTTTTTTCTTTTATGAGCGGTCTTTTTGAATTCGAGCCGTTTCTTTCTTAGCCATTTCGTCATCGTTCCAAACGGATTTCACAATAGCCAACATGTGATGATTTTCTTGATGACGGAAACCATGGGCATGCCCAATTGTTAGCTGATAGTGTTTTTATTGCTAACGTCAACGTCTGTGTTGGGAGAGCGTAACACTGGATATACGATATGATGGTCGTGTGTTCGGTCTGTATTGGAATATATAAAGAGCGTCAGATTGAATATCTTTGAAGGTCGTGTATCTTTGTTGGGACGGAATATATGAATATTGTGTGTTTGATCCACGCTCAACGCACCTACAACTTCATAACTCTATTTCCAATCACGCTCGAGGTAAGTAGCCATTCTTGTCAATTCTAATTATCTTAATATTCTTGAACCGTGCCTCTTCTTCTTCGATTTTTGCTCATTGATAATTTTGTTTGCTATGCACAAATCATAGATTCATATGTTATGCACAAATCATTTGTTTATGGTAGATTTATAGTTATTAATGGGATTTGATTCAGTTGTTCCATTATGTAGGGGTTAGGTATATTGTGTTTCTGATCTAATGTTGTTGAGGCAACAAATTTTCCCTTGAGGATATCTATGAACGAAAAGACTCCATTTACTTTCTCTTGATTCGATTATGTTCCTTTGGGAATACTAGATCCGAACACTCCTTGTGTGCACGTTGAATTTCTTGGTCAAGGTGATCCTCCCCGAAGCCTCAAGTTTAATATGATGGTGGATGATGGGAGGATGTTATAATCTTGTAACATCACATCTTCCTGCATGGATTTGCCCCTGAAGATAAGACTTTGGAGGAGCATCATGATACCCAGAGTGTGCATGATATTGTGCTTTAATTGTTTGATGTTGTCTATGCCCCGAACCCAAAATAATATTGATTTTCCATGTGGGGATCTGATAAAAAATTTGAAGGCTACCACATCAAATGCCCATACTTGAGAGTCACATAGATCTTCAGTTGAATCAATGGATAAGTGAGGACATGCAAAAAGTGAGAGGGATTTTCGTGGGGGTATTAAATTCATAAGTGATAGCCAAACCACGGAACCGATGCACATGGATGGAGGAAAACTCTAATATGGAAAAAAGTGAAGCAGACTCTCCATATCTTATGCTACTCCTACATTTTGACAACCTAATGTACTAAGGGGATTGAGAATATCCAGATTTGTGATCTTTAACAATAGATCTATGAAATGAAGTGCTTGAGGTGGAAGATTCACTTCTGTAGACAAATTTTTGCCTTCATATCTGATCGATAAATCTATTGTGACTAAGAGCAGACAATTATAAGATTTATGTATTCAAACTTTTGTGATCCATAGTGAGTTAAGCAAAGACTTTCGATAGAAATCAGATAAGAGAAATTTTTGGCTGACGCGTTTCGAACCAACAATTGTGGTTCGTCATTTTGGTCCTTATGATGAAACATAATTGTTGGTTGGAACGCGTCGGCGAAGACCTTCTCTTATGTGATTTCTATCGAAATACTGTGCTTAAGTTATAAGATTTATGCTCTAGAGTCGCCTTAATCCTACAGAGGTCCATTCCCAACTCATGAATGTGACACACTTCACTTCCTTCTATGCCATCGTGTATGTACAAGGTGAGAAGATACTCTGCATCGACGATCTGGTGAATGATATTTCTGATGGCCCGGGCTGTCAGTCTCCATCCCCCTTGTAGAAGACTGAAACCAATGTTAACTCCTTTCAAAAACTCCATTATCAGACCTGCGAGCAGTGAGATCGTGCCCTAGCGATGACGTAGAAGGTGGATTTGATGTCTGAAGATACCCGACCGCATAAGGAAATCGAAAATACTGAGAAACCATAGCCATCACACGGAGCTCATCCTCTTGACATACTTCCCCTATTAGTGATTGTAAATTCATAATTAGTGTATTAGTTAATTAATTTTTTATGGTACAAAATGGGTGGAGTTTATAGCTTGTTCAATTTATTTAGTATGAAAACAAAATTTCACAAATATTTTTAGTCAATAAATTTTATATATACAAAGGACCATGACAATACCACAAGTAACAATCGCTATGGATTTTCCTTGTAAGAATCATCACGAGTTTTTGTATGTTTGAAAATCACAAGTTCTCATGATTTCTTTTAATCAAAATATACTTTTCAACAATACAAATAATCATAGGTGACTATGAGCATGAATTATTTTTTAACCACAAGCATTCAATGTAAAATTAAAAATATATCAAACAAAATAAACATTAAATTTAAAAATTAATTTATAAATTGATGTTTTCTGAGGATAGAATTTTAAATGTGTGTGGTTTTATTTTATGCTATGTATTTGTTTGTTGCACTTTTGCATGTAATTGTTTATTTGTGTATAATATTTTTGCACATACGTACTATCATATACAATAATTACTTTTATAATGAGTAGAATTTGTGTATTAACTTATTAATCTTTAAATTGTTGTTTAATTTGGTAAAATCTTATTTTTTCAACATCATGAATGAATTTGAATTTTTGTAAGCACAACTATTCAATGTACAATATTCTTTATAGGTGTTATTAATTACTATGATTTTTATAATTAGTTACAGATTGATGTTTTATGATGATAGAATTTTAAATGTTTGTGTTTTTATTTTATGAAATGTATGTGTTTGGTTTTTTACGCTCTTGTTATGTGTATAATTTTAGAAGACAAGAAAGTATTTCATTAGAATATCCCATATGGAAGTCCATTGACCAAATTTTCTATTGACTTGATACAAATCACCTCTATGATGATTTTACACACATAAAATATAATATGCAAGAATTACAGTCCCAATTAATTGAATGTGTATTAAACTATATATGTTCAAATTAGCAATTAGTAGTTTAACAAAATTTCATTTATTTTTTCAAATGACCATAACGTCATGAATGGATATGGATTTTTTGCGTGTAATTGTCAGTTACGACTACCTCTCATGGAAATGGTCATACGTTTGAATGACTTACTTAACGCAGTTGAATCCCAAAAATGATATCTAATATAATGCACTGCGTAATCCCCCA